>CM072518.1:48372195-48429695 GCA_036898135.1 Oncomelania hupensis | reverse complement strand
ATTGAAACTAAAGTCCAAACTTTTAAGAACGATCTATTGTTTACACATAATAATATATTTAAAAAGGTCTTTTGTAGACTTATGATCTTATTTAATGCCAAAGGAATTGCAATAAGTTCTGCAGTATACATTAAAAGATCTTTACGTAAATACAACGATTCACTAACTTTTAAACAGGTATAACATAGCCAACCCCTGTTGGGCCTGTATCTATCCTATCCTATCATATCCTATCCTGTCCCGTTACCCTGAGGTCGTAGGGGCACCACAGATGATCGTTTAACCAGCATACTCCATCTTTCTCTGTCCTCAGCAGCCCTGATGGCTTCGCTCAGTGTCAAACCAGTCCATTCTCGAATGTTGTCCTCTCACCTCTTTTTCGGTCTCCCTCTTCTTCTACCTCCTGGCACTGTGCCTTGCTGAATAGTCTTTGCAAGGCCTGATGATCTGGTGACGTGGCCATACTATCGGAGTTTCCGTTTCTTCACCACTGTGAGCAGGTCATCGTGTTGTCCAATGGCTTGTGTGATGGTCTGTCGGACTTCGTCGTTGGTGATGTGTTGGGTATAGGAAATGCCCAGAAGTCTTCTGTAGCACCCCATCTCCATGCATTGTATTCTTCGTTGGAGATCTGCTGTGAGGGTCCATGCTTCGCAAGCATATAGGAAGATGGAGATGACAAGGGAGCGCAGCAGTCTTACTTTGGAATGTAGACTGATGGTCCTGTCTTTCCAAATGGGCTTCAACCTTGTCAGGGCAGCAGTTATAGTATCTATCCACGATTGATCATTTGACACGCATTTTACAGGATTGATCATTGTACTCTCATTCATTGTCTGCATAATACTTTCGGTGTTTCTGATTCTGCCTAATACTGGTTCTCTTCCTACTTCTCCAACCGTTGTCAAATTGCCTCAGTCAATCTCCAGCTAGCCTACAGGTTGGTGCGCCTCAAGGTTCAGCCTTAGGCCCAAAAAATAATTATTTACGTCATTTCCACTCCGGTCGCGCATATTTTCGACTAGTGCCAGTAGAAAATGTGTCGAGGGCCAGAAAGGTCGCCAAATGAATTTAAAAAATAAATCTTACAAACTGTAACAAAAGATAAGCTGCAGCTCATCGTCAGCAAATGTAATTATGATATAGCTGCTCAAGTTTTGTTTGTTAACTTTTTTGAACATTTTGATCATTGATCAAACTTTACAATAGATGTGTGTGTGTATGTGTGTGCGCGTGTGTGTGGAGGCATGTTTACACGGTGTTATCTGGACAAACCAGTGAACATCTACATAACTTGTTTTGACAGACCTACTTGTTTTGACGTCAGAACAATGATCCCTTAGGGTTAGGGCTGGGTTAGGATTAGGGTTAGGGTTAGTGTTCGAACACTTAAAAGTACTTAAATGGGGGACGTAATATGACCCATTGTCAGCACAACGTATGTGGCGTTTTAGGAAAGTCATTATAATACTGTGTATCCTCGGCTGTGTGCGAGTGTGTGTGTGTGGGGGTGTGTGTGTGTGTATGTGTGTGTGTTTTCCCAGTTTTACGTCATAAATATTGACGTTATCTATAATGACGGCTTTGTTATTGTCTAGAGTTCCACCTTTCACGTCACAAACACACACACACACACACACACACACACACACACACACACACACACACACACACACACACACACACACACACCTACACACACACCCACCCACACACACGCGCGCGCACACACACACACACACAGAATTAATTAGAGCGTTGTGGCCGAGTGGTCTAAGGCGGGACTAACTTGCCTTGTCAACAGGCCAGAAACCAATGGCGCCTGACAGGTGTCGGGTCGATGACAATTATGTGGGCGTTATGTTTCTCAGAATATTATTTACCTTCGACTCGGGCAACGTCTCAGGATTTTCTCCGGGTACTCCGGTTTGCTCCCCCAGCAAAATTTCATAAACATAACTAAATATTAGGTAGGTTGGATTTGAGTGCGCAACACGGTGCGACTATGCCTTCTTCAGGGGAGGCGGCCCAGAATTTCCCGATTAAAAGGGACAACAAAGCGTCAAATATAAAAAACAATAAAAAAATAAACTCAAAAGATTTCAATTGACATAGTTCCTCCTTTTATGTCATACCAAGATGATCAACACGCGATCTCATTCTGGAGACATGGACCGAATAAAACTGGATCCCATAAATCAGCAATACTTTTATATCGGCACAAAAGTAATTACAACAATTGTTTAAACCAAAAAGAAAAAAAGAATTCATTAAAATGGAAAAGAAACTCATCTGGTCGGGAAAAACGTTAAGAACAGTTTCAAGCGTTCTAGATCACCAACTGGCTCCGAGATTGATCGGTACGCCCAACATCTTTATTTATTTAATTGTTCTTATATAGCGCTGTTACCGCTGAAGAGCTTCTCAAGGCGCTGGCCGATATAGGATCTAACTCTTAACGACATAATCCCACCGTCATCCTTGTCTGAGACACTTTCTAAGCTGGCAGATCACAAACACATTTCCTTTAGTGATAATTTTACAAAAACCAAAATCTGTGTGTGTAGGTGTGTAGGTGTGTGTGTGTGTGCGTGAGTGTGTGGAGACATAAGCCTTGAAATGGGTGACTAATCTTGCTTTTTGTGCAGGAAATGGGCGTGTTTATTAGCCACCCAGTGTTTTCCAGCCACCCACTTTTTTCTAAGTACACAGGAGTGCTCTGTTAGTGCATGGTAGTGCAGTTGTAGTGCATGAGAGTGTTTTAAGTACAAGGAAGTGCTCTATCCGGGACGGAGAAAATCCAGTCAATTTTAGGGAAATTTTGCAAGAAAGTTCCACCTATTTCGTCGCCTATAGGAGACGAACTAGGTCAACTTTTAAGACGAAACGAGCCAATTTTGCATTAGATTCTTACATTTCTAGAAGAAGTTTGCGTTCTTTCCGTAAAAAAAATCACTTTCCTATTCTTGCATTCTTAGTAAAACCCAGTCTTGGAGTTCTACATACTTGTGTGTGTGTGTGATTTTTTTTTTACAGATGAAACAAATATGTGCACCTTTTTAGGAGCTCAGGTTGTGAAGATCCGAAATCACCTTCTAAGAACGGTTTTGTCTGTTGGTTTGTATGTTGGTTTGTGTAATTGAAAACGGATCAAACAATCGAACACTGGATATTTAATAAATTTATTAATCTAATGCCTGTCAATTTACATCTATCGTTTTAGTGAGTTTCGGGTACGAGGATTTAAACAAACAAAAAACACAAACAATAGAACACCGGATGTTTAATTAGTTTATTAATCTAATAGCTGTCAATTTACATCTCTCGTTTTAATGAGTCTCGAGTACAAGGATTTAAGCAAACAAAAAACACATCGAGTTATTTGTCAATATACAATACATTATTGCACAGTTGTTTTGTTGTTCCTTCTGCTGTATTGCTCGGGATACATTCGCTAACTCAGGAAATTTCTCATTATAATGGATCGCAAGCAGCAAATCAACATTTTGAAGAAAACAACAACAACAACAACAACAACAACAACAACAACAACAACAACAAAAAGGAGAAAGAACTCCAACTTCAAAAAGCGGCCAAAACAAAACGAAATTCTACATAAAATAAAATAAACAATATATTTATGTGACAACTAATATAAAATAAAACCTTTACATGACGTCATGCCGATGAAAGAAAAACATAACCAAATAATAAAAAAAACTATGATGATGATGATGATGATGATGACGATGATGATGATGATAGTCGTCAAAAACGAGAGGGTGACGTCGTCAACGGGTGGTGATGTCATCGACCCGGTGCTGGCGTTTTTTTTTTTTCTTAAGACTTAGAAAGCAGAAACTGGAGTGGTTCCATCCCAACTTTTATCATTACCATCGGACCCACCATCAGGACTATCAGTAACATCGGAGCCATCATCAATACCATCCGAATCACCATCAGTACCATCGGAACCACCATCAGTACCATCAGTACCATCGGAACCACCATCAGTACCATCAGTACCATCGGAACCATCATCATTACCATCCGAACCACCATCAGTAGCATCGGAACCACCATCGGTACCATCGGAACCACCATCAGTACCATCGGAACCACCATCAGAACCATCGGAACCATCATCAGTACCATCGGAACCATCATCAGCACCATCCGAACCACTATCAGTACCATCCGAACCACTATCAGTACCATCCGAACCACTATCAGTACCATTTGAACCACCACCAGTACCACCACACCCATCCGAACTACCATCATTACCATCCGAACCACCATCGGCACTATCCGAACCATCATCAGGTCCATCCGAACCTCCATCAGTACCATCGGAACCACCATCGGTAGCATTCGAACCACCATCGGAACTATCTGAACCAACATCAGTACCATCCGAACCCCCATCAGTACCATCGGAACCACCATCAGTAGCATTCGAACCGCCATCAGCACCATCCGAACCAACATCAGTACCATCCGAACCCCCATCAGTACCATCCGAACCACTATCAGTACCACCCGAACCACCATCAGTACCACCCCAACCACCACTACCACCACAACCATCCGAACCACCATCATTACCATCCGAACCACTATCAGGGCAATCCGAACCACCAGCATTACCGCCGCTACCGCCATCGGTACCAGCACCCTCGGCGATCTTTCTTTGGATCCAGTCTACAAAAGAGGAGGTTCGAGAGTACACCCCAGGTTTTCCTGGCAAGGCGCAATGATCTCCATACGACACCACACCAACGTGCGTTCTCTTGCCATTGCACTCACAGACGAACGGGCCGCCAGAGTCACCCTGAAATGTAGTTGTAGTTTTTATTTATGTTATTATATATCTATATCTATCTATCTATCTATCTATCTATATATATATATATATATATATATATATATATATATATATATATATATATATATATATAGATAGATAGATAGATAGATAGATAGATAGATAGATAGATAGATAGATAGATAGATAGATAGATAGATAGATAGATAGATAGATAGATAGATAGATAGATAGATAGATAGATAGATAGATAGATAGATAGATAGATAGATAGATAGATAGATAGATAGATAGATAGATAGATAGATAGATAGATAGATAGATAGATATATATATATATATATATATATATATATATATATATATATATATATATATATATATATATATATATATATATATATATATATATAGGGTGTTCCAAAAGTCTTGGGCACATTTGAAGTCCCCATATCTCAATTACTATGAATGGTAGTAAGATAAAAGTTGTGCCATTTTAAAGCTAATTACATTAAGGTTTTTTTATAAAGCTGTTGATTTTTTTTAATTTCTTTTCAGACCCATTAATGGCGTTCACTCAACCAGAAAATGCTGGGACGCGTTTGGCAAGAATTTGACTATCGGCTTGATGTGTGTCGTGTGACCAATGGTGCTCACGTTGAACATCTTTGAACATTCCATGTAAAAATTGAGATTACAAGCGTTCTGAATTTACCAGATGCGTTTTTATATCCTTAATAGTTTCGGAAATATTCAATGTCAAAATGTGCCCAAGACTTTTGGAACACCCTGTATATAAATAAGACAACAATAAATGAAAGAAAGGAAGGAAGAAAGATAGGAAGGAAGGAAGGAAGAAAAGAAAATAGTTTGAAAGAAGACAAAGAAGGAAAGAACATTGACGTTCAACGTCTACACCCACCATTGGCGATCTGGCAGACAGAAAATGTAACCACCCCAGGGAACAAAGGGGTATGACTGTATTCCTAGAGCAATCATAATGCTACAATAAGGAGGACAGTGACAAAATGTCCACTTTTGTCTTGCCTACCACGGAATTCGAACTTGGGTCATCGGTGTGTCAGGCGAACGCTCTACCACTGAGCTACGGCGGTGGAACACATACATACATACATACATACATACATACATACATACATACATACATATACATACATATATACATATATACATACATACATACATACATACATACATACATACATACATACATACATACATATAAACATACATACACAGGTAAACCATACATAGACACACATAGAGGTACACACATACAAACATACATAATATGATATTGGCCTAATGATAGAGCTTTGGATTGCGGATCTGAAGTTCCCGGGTTCGAGCCCAGGTGTTACGTTGAAACGCGCACGATAGTTCGTGTGTGACGCGCACGATAGATCTGTTCGTTTTATTTTGCAAAGCATGCAATAATAGAGTGTATTTATCCTTGATTTGATTTTGTGTTGTTGTTAGAAGGAGCTTTCTATAACGTTGGTAATTTTAGTTGGTCGATATTATTTGAGAATTTTCTAGAGTTGGTTGTTTACTATCGATCGAAGCGTATGGATAATTCTAGTGGTAACTAAAGAAGCTTCTATCCCAAATAAGGTTGTATATGACGGGAGACAGTGATGACGAAGTTTGTTCTGATTGGTTGAGGTGTGTCATGCTGGGGTAATCTCACCCTTTCTGGAGTGTAGAGAGAATATATATATATATAGTGCCGCACTGTTTCAAAAGGTGGGAGGGGCCGGGTAGCTCAGTTGGTAGAGCGTCTTACTAGTAACCGAAAGGTACCTGGTTCGAATCCCGGATTGGCCAATGTGTGACCATATTATTTTCCCCTTACCATCAACTGGTTCGCTGGTGTCAGAATAAGGTGACCAGTAGTCGCTTATACGCTTCGGTGTCATGTGACTATAATCTACAGTTACAAAAGGTGGTTGATAGTAGAGAGAATTGTAAAGTGGAAAGTAGTGTTAAAAAGTGAAAAGTTGAGAGTGGAAAAAGCGGTTGTATGCAGTTGTTGATGTTCGCTGAATAAATTTGGAAAACTACATACGACGACTCCAGCCTTGTTGATGATTGAACGGGTTACACCTAGCAGGAGGATTCAAGCATTGGGGCTGAATCAACTACTGATAAAAATCAACATCGAATGTAACACCAGTCCGGGCCATTGTGTTGTGTCCTTGGGAAAGAAACTTTACTCCCGTTTCATACTCCTTCGGATGAGAGTATAAACCGAGGTCTAGCCTGTGTCGCATACATTCCATCATAACGTACTTTAAAGATCCTGACGCGCATGTCCTAGTCGGGTGAGTGCCGGTGACATGAACACCCAGCATGCACCTAGGTCCTTCTCCCCCATCCCTGGCTACCCAGGATTGTGCTCAGTTGTCTGGAGAGTTATTACGGTGCGCCCAAAGGCTGCAAGTTGGCGCCTCGGGCGGCTTGAGTTAGATCCTGTATCGGCCAGCGCCTTGAGCAGCTCTTGAGCTGAAAAAGCGCTATATAAGAACGATTAAAAAAATAAATAAATATTGGGATAAACTGGTTTATTTCCCTTATCTGTTCATGTCAAATGTAGGATGATTCGATTTTGGACAGGTATTGTTCAACCAGCTTCTACTGCTAAATTTTCATGTCGATGTATAGAAATATACATAAATTGTTTTCAGATTTTAATTTTTCATCAAAATGGTTAAATTATATTAAGATTATTCTGGTTGAGACTGGTTATGACTGTGTGTGGAAGACGCAACATTTTCCAGAGCTCAGATTCGTTATGCAAAAATGTAGCCATCTCTTTAAAGAATAACTTTATATTGACATGGAAACAGTCTCTTGATAAAAGCAGGAAATGTTTCTTTTACAAAAGTGTTACATTACAGTTTGGTCGTGAAAAGTATATCTCTCAGTTACCTGATATTTATATTCATATTTTGATACAATTTCGTTGTTCAGATCATAAGCTACAAATAGAATTAGGAAGGCGGGAAGGTGTAATAAGGAAAGAAAGATTTTGTAGGAACTGCAATATGGGTTCAATTAGGGATGAATTTCACTTTATTTCTGAGCATCCAAAACACAAGCATCTGCGACAAATGTCTTTTCTTGCGTCATTTGTTTCGAGAATGAAAACATGTGTTACTAAAATTGAGTAAATAAAAAAAATAGGAAAGGGCGTATACTAATAATATTAACAATACTAGCAAAGTTGGAATGTTAGTAACGTTGATGTTATTTTTTTACAGCCGCATAATGATTGTTATGCTTACGTTTTTGTATCCTCTACACCCCAAAAGGGGCGATTAATGAGATTAAATCTTGAATATTGAATGAATCTTGAATCATACATACATACACATTGGCCACGTCACCAGATCATCAGGTCTTGCAAAGACCATCTTGCAAGGCACAGTGCAAGGAGGTAGAAGAAGAGGGAGACCGAAAACGAGGTGGGAGGACAACATTCGAGAATGGACTGGTTTGACACTGAGCGAAACAATCAGGGTTGCTGAGGACAGGGAAAGATGGAGTACGCTGGATAAACGATCATCTGTGGTGCCCCTACGACCTCCGAGTTACGGGATAGGATAGGATAGGATAGGATAGGACATACATACATTATGTAGTGTTGTTCAAATGCAACTAAATCAAGATTGCAGCTGAGACTCACACTCTACGACCTGCAGCAGAGATTAGAGGAGAGGAGAACGCATGTCATGGTCAGTCTCACCTACGCATTTTGAATAGTGTGTGTGGGTGTGGGGGTGTGTGCGCGCGTTTGTGTGTGTGAGTATGTGTGTGTGTGTGTGTGTGTGTGTGAGAGAGAGAGAGAGAGAGAGAGAGAGAGAGAGAGAGAGAGAGAGAGAGAGAGAGAGAGAGAGAGAGAGGACTGTTTACCTGGCAAGAATCTTCGCCCCCTTGTTTTTCGCCAGCGCAGACACTGGACTCGACGATGTCAGGGTAGACAACCTTGCACTGCTCATTGGACACGATGGGGACACTCACCTCCATGGGAACATCAGAATGACCCCCACCTAGAGTAACAAAACAAGGAAACTCGTGTAGTGTAGAGCACTAGGCTTCCCATAGTAGGCTACTAGACGACGAGCTTATGTGACTTAAAAAGTACGAGACTTTTGAGGTCAGCGGTGGATTTCTTAGGGCGGTACGGTTTCCTCCATTCCTGGCCTTCAATGAAATGATTGTATTGGATGCTGTCAATCAAAACAATTCCAACAACAACAACAACAACAACAACAACAACAACAAACTAAAAAAATGCATTTATTGCCTTCTTGTCTTCTGATAGCAATCTCCCTGTCTTTGCATCCCATTAAAATTTATTGCCTTCAATACCTATCCACACAATGTGTCTTTTTGTCCGTCTCTAAACTGCTTGTCTGTCTATCTCTTGCTATGTGTATCTGTAAGAGCGTGTGCAACGAGTGAGCGTGATGTTGGTTACGTACTAGGTCCATAAACACACCGAACAAACACTGCTGTACTGGGTCCTACCCATCCCTCGGCTCTGTGTTCACGATCGCCCAGTTACATTACATTACATAATTGTTGCTTTAGGTCCAGCGGACTCTTCCGAGCCAAATCAGGACCGGACAACCCCCAATCCGCATAAAAGATCTGCTGAAACAACCCTAGTGGGAAAACTGAATGCCCTCCACCAGCCAGTCACTTTACAATAAAGACATCCAACGCAGGGGACGGCTGAGGCTTTACCCCAACTAATCGAACCCCCGTTTACAAAAACAAAATAGAATACAAACATCATTATAAATTATCAACAAAACACATACATATAAAATGCCTACATTGCAAAATAATAACATCATAGGAAGCCCTAGTGACCACCTGGCAGAAAGCGTCCAACATTCCCAAGCTGATCCAACAGACCTCATACACGAACAAGGAGTCTTGTCCCGGAAGAGTTTTCAAGAAAAAAGGTAGATGGCTGGTCTAGCGAAGAAGACGATAGTATAGCAGATTGATAGAACAGAGCAGGAATGAGAAAGAGCAAATGAGAAAGACAGCGACAGTGGGAATTTAAAGCACTACATTTCCAGAAAGTGGGGATACTATTTATACTGAAACCCCAGGCACCCCAACGGGGGTGATCGCCCAGTTACCTGGGACGTTAGACTGGTGCGCAACATCCAGCAAGATGGTGCCTTGAGCGGCTGGAGCTCGTTCCGGATTTCGGAGTTAAATCCAGTTTTAGGCCAGCTCCATCGGGCAGCTCTTGGGCTGGTAAAGCGGTCTATCTATCTTCCATCCCTTGGGGTCATGAGCAATCTTGTCACTGTAGATTGTTCTAACCTATAAAGGGAAAAGGGAAAGCCCCAGTTGAAAACCTGTCTTGACTTTGTAGGCATGACAAATTCACTGCGGCAACAGTACCCCCGTTGGGGTGCCGAGGGTTTCAGTATAAATAGTATCCCCACTTTCTGGAAATTTAGTGCTTTAAATTCCCACTGTCGATGTCTTCCTCATTTACTCTTTCCCATTCCTGCTCTGTCCTATCACTCTGCTATACTATCTTCTTCTTCGCTAGATCAATGACCTACCTTTTTTCTTGAAAACTCTTCCTGGACAAGACTCCTAGTTTGTGTATGAGGTCTGTTGGATCAGCTTGGGAGTGTTGGACGCTTACTGCCGGGTGGTCACTAGGGCTTCCTATGATGTTAGTATTTAGCAATATAGGCATTTTATATGCATATGTTTTGTTGATGATTTATAATGATGTTTGTATTCTATTTTGTTTTTGTAACCGGGGGTTCGAGTAGTTGGGGTAAAGCCTCAGCCGTCCCCTGCGTGGGATGTCTTTATTGTAAAGTGACTGGCCGGTGGAGGGCATTCAATTTTCCCACTAGGGTTGTTTCAGCAGATCTTTTATGCGGATCGGGGGTTGTCCGGTCCTGATTTGGCTCGGGGGAGTCCGCTGGACCTAAAGCAACAATCAATCAATCAATCAATCTATCTTCTATCAAATCCCGTAACTCGAAGGTCGTTGGGGAACCACAGATAAATCGTTTAACCAGCGTACTCCTTCTTTGTCTGTCCACAGCAACTCTCATGGCTTCGCTCAGTGTCAAGCCAGTCCATTCTCGAATGTTGTCATTCCACCTCTTTTTCTGTATCCCTCTTCTTCTGCACCCCCCTCCCCCTCAAACCCCACCCCACCCCCGATCCCCTGCCCCCTTGCACCGTGCCTTGCAGGATGGTCTTTGCAAGGCGTGATGATCTGGTGACGTTGCCATGCATACCATCGGAGTTTCCCTTTCTTCACCTTTGTGAGCATGTCATCGTGTTGTCCAATGACTTGTGTCATGGTCTGTCGGACTTCGTCGTTGGTGATGTCCTGGGTATAGGAAATGCCCAGAAGTCTTCTGTAGCATCTCATCTCCATGCTTTGCATTCTTCGTTGTAGATCTGCTGTGAGGGTCCATGTTTAGCAAGAGTTTTGAAAGATGGAAATAACAAGGGAGCGCAGCGGCCTTACCTTGGAATGTAGACTGATGGTCCTGTCTTTCCAAATGGGCTTCAACCTTGTCAGGGCATCAGTTGTTTGTGCGATACTGGAGAGGACTTCCTTTCGGGACCCATTGTCTGCTATAATTGCTAATAAATATTTGAAATTATGCACTGTGGTGAGGAATTGGCCCTGGACTTTGATGTCCGTGTTGATGCCATTGGTGTTGTTGGTCATCATTTTGGTCTTCTCTGCACTTATTTCCATTCCATAGGCTCTGGAGGTGGTGTCAAACCTCTGTATAAGCTGTTCAAGTTCTTTTTCCTCTCCAGCCAATCCATCAATGTCATCCACAAAACGGAGGTTGGAGATTGCTCTACCCCATATGCTGACTGTGCCTTCGTGATCTGCAAGGGCATTTGACATGATGCGCTCTAGGAAGATGTTGAAGAGTGTTGGAGAGAGTAGGCATACTTGACGTACGCCGATTGTTGTTCTGAACCAGTTTCCGATGGCGCTGTTGTGAGGACTGCACTGGTAACCTTGTAAGACAGGATTGTGATGACTTCAATAGGTTTAGCGCTGATGTACACTCTCATTGTTGCCCATAGGGCTGAATGCCACAGTCGGTCAAACGGTTTCATGAAGTCTATAAACACATGATATTGATGATGTTGGTGCTGTAGGTATTTCTCGCAGATTATTCTGAGGTTGAAAATCTGTTCAGTGGTTCCTCGCCCTGCTCTGAATCCTGCTTGTTCTTCAGCTATGATTTGTTCAGCTTGGGGTTTCAACCTGTTGAATATTATTTTTAGGGGGACCTTGCTGGGATAGCTGCTGAGGCGGGTGGTGCGGTAATTTTCACACTCCTGAAGGTTACCTTTTTTGGGGAAGTGTGATGACAAGCGACTGCGTACATGGTGTAGGCCACTACCCACTCTGCCAGATATTGTTGCAGATAATGGTGAGGGTGTCAATCATCGCTTCTCACCCTGCTTGAAGCAATTCCGCGGGTATGTTATACACTCCCGCTGGCTTCCATTTCTTCAGAGATTGCACTGCTGCCTCAACTTCTTGTCGTAGTATTGGGAGGATTTCTTCTTCTTCTTCTTCTCTGTTCTGGGAACATGCTAGAACTGATTGGTCTCCGTTTGGTGTGTGGTTGTGACGATCAGAGCAGTACTCTGTCCATATAGCCAAGACTTCTTGTTCTTCTGTAAGGCATATAACAGACTTGCTTTGGATCGTGGAGATCTTGGGCTGTTTAACACTTGTCAGCCGTTTCACAGTCTGGTAGGCCTTGCTGTTGATCTTGTTCAGACTGTTCTCTATTTCCTGGCATTGATCTTCTATCCAGTTCTCGATTTTTCAGCTCCCTGTGAGGTGTTGTTTTCTTTTTAATGTCTCTTCGTTTATCACACAGGTCCAAAGGTTCAGGAGTTATCCACGGTTTCTTCTTTGGGCGGTGCTTACCAAGGATCTCAGTGGCGGCATCTGTCACCGCTGAGTTGAAGTGGCGGTCATGGTGTTGACATCTACTTCATCAGCTCCCGAAATGAGCAGTGGTGCAAATTTCCCTCCAATTGTGGCTTGGAATATGTGTGCCACCTCCGGGTCTTGCAGTTTGTCCAGGTCGAACTTCAGCCTAGTGCACTTTGCTGTGTTAATTCTCTTCAAGTGGAGCAGGAAGGGCATCATCACGAGTTCGTGGTCACTTCCGATGTCTGCTCCTGGAAAGGTGCGTGTCCTGCCAATGTTGATGCTTGATCTGAAGCGTGTCTTGACCATGATGTAGTCGATCTGGTTGTGATGCTCCCCGCCGGGACTATGCCATGTCCATCGTCGGATTTTTTTGTGGAGACCAAGCGTGTTGGACAGCATCAGATTATTGTATCTGGCAAACTCCAAGAGTCTCAAACCCTGTCATTTGTATCGTTGTTGCAGTGGGGTCCACATGCGTCTCCCCAGTTGCGGTACGCATCTTGGCCTACATTTACTTTCCATTCGTCTTGAACTATGGATATGTCCTTCTTCGGCACTTGGTCAAGGACAGCCTGTAGATGTTCAGCGGCATATGTATATAAGAACATTTTAATTCTTCTTTTTTTAATAAAGAGCTCAGTTGCAATTACTGTATTGACTTTGGCTCAGCTCAACAAAGTAGGTTCTCTATCCTAACTCCTGTCTAATATACGAGTAAAGTTATTTACAAGACAGAAAAAGAAGAAATATAAATGCATGGATGTGCAGGTACCAGAAATCAATGTGCCCCAACCCGCCACCCTGCACTTCGTGTCGGTAGCTGGACAGGTATTGTTCCTGTTAAGCTGGATGAGCTTGGCCGTTTTAGTGGACAGGTCAAGGTCAGCCTTCAGCCTCAGAAGAGCCACGTCGTTCACATATGTGTGCGCTGCAACGAGCAAGAAATACCACATGTCTGTATCACCAAAGGTATAGAAACTACGTGAAACGCATTGTAATGTCTGCCATAATACTAGCATGCAGTCGCAGAGGTCTATATTTGCTAAAGTTCACTTTTCTCTATGAGCATAAATTTATTATTTTACTCTAACATATTTTTTTCTCTCTCAAAAAAGCCTGTAACTGTAGATTATAGTCACACGACACCGAAGCGTATAGGCGACTACTGGTCACATTATTCTGACACCAGCGAACCAGTTGAAGGTAAGGGGAAAATAATATGGTCACACATTGGCCAATCCGGGATTCGAATCAGGTACCTTTCGGTTACTAGTAAGACGCTCTACCAACTGAGCTACCCGGCACCAAAAAGCCTGAGTGGGAACCTACCCCTTTAGCTCTTAAGGGATTGACGGTAATTTCGTAAACGATCTAGTCCTATCTATCCTATCCTGGATTGGACTTATCAATTTTTTTTCATTAGGGTATTCAATATCTAGCATGCCTTGTTATAAAGTCCTCAGTCACCTTATACACCCTTCACCCCCATGGGGATGTCGGGGGGTTCTGTATAAATAGTATCCCCACTTTGTTTAAATTTAGTGCTTTAAATAACCACTGTATCTGTCATTCTCATTTGTTTTTTCCCGTTTCTGCTTTGTTCTATCAATCTACTATCTTCTTCGCTAGAACAGTCACCTACTTGTTTTCTTGAAAACTCTCCCAAAACTCCTGATTGGGGGGTCTGTTTGGGTCAGCTTCGGGCTATTGGACGCCTTTCTGTCAAATGGTCACTAGGCTTTTTATGATATTATTATTTAGCAATGTAGACCCTTTCCAGGTATGTGTTGTGTTAATATTTTATAATGATGTTTATATTCTATTTTGTTTTTGTAAACAAGGGTTCAGTAAATTAGAGTATAACCTCAGCGTTCCCTGCATGGGATGCCTTTATTGTAAAGTGACCGGCTGGTATGTGGAGTGCCTTCAGTGTTACCGTTAGAGTTGTTTCAGCAGATCTTTTATGCGGATCGGGGGTGAGTCCTCTTTTCAACCAAGTAGTGGTCCTGATTCGGCTCTTTGCAGTCCGCTTGACTCTTTAAACAATGACTATCTAAGTAACTAACCCGACATATAGTTTCACTTAAAAGGTTCTGAGGCTTCGGAAATACCTTTTGTGGGTTCATGTGTGTACCCAAAGTGTAGTCTAAACGCGTACGCCTTTTCTTTACAACCGCCGCATGGCCAGCGCATACTCCAACCAAAGTTCATCGTAGAGATCGTCACTGATCGTTTTGAGACTTAGAACATAGTTTGAAGCGAAACACTAGGTTAAAAATAGAAAGGAAAAAGGTCCGCGACAACGCAGCAATCGCTCGTAATTATATTAACACGCATCGCTAGCCGCAAGCAATGAGCCTACCAAATGAACACGAAGCGAAATGAAAATCACCCCTTTGCGAAATATCTCTACTGCTTACCTGAATTCGTTATGAAACGAAACACAAACTCACGATTATAACACTCGTGGAGGACTGCTCCTTCCACACCAACTTTCTGCTCAGTCCCTTCATTCTCCTCTAGGTTGTGTTCTCCAGCCGTCACGACAATATTATCCAGAGTTGTTCTCCTGTTGAAATAGTTTTTTTTTAAACACACCCAGTGCCCATGGCATAGCAATCGTTACTTCAGTTTTCTCACATCACCCGTAAGCCGCTTGCAACGCAAAACAAACTAGAGGTTCTGTGAAATTGGTTGATTGGGTAGATTAACGTCCCCGGACCCATGGAGCGTATTATAGGTGAAAAGGACTGATGGATCATTAAATATATGCGTCCCCAACATCGCATCCCATCTGTGGCCGTATCGGTACGTTTAAGACCCAATAGGGTAGGTACTAGGCTTAAATTAGTAATACGCATACACATAAGGTCGAGAAGGCGGATTCGGTTGAGAAGGGTGTGTATGTTCCCTTTGGACTACGGAAAATACTTCTCCCCCATCCCCATCTCCAATCTCACCCCCACCACCCGCCACTACCCTCTCCCCACTCCCCCCCCCAAAAAAAAATAAATAAATAAATAAATAAAAATCTAAAAATCATAAAAAAACAAATCAGTTGCGTATTTTAAGAAAATAATTATTAAAATTGACCTTCACAAATATAGCAATATTGATACAAAAAATTGTTACAAGAAAATATGTTCGTCCAAACACAATACTAAAAAAAATATTTAAAAACACACATCTCAGTTACAACATTCTGTATACAATTAAGCCATTGTGGGGGAAAAAAACTCGGAATGGATTTTTTTTCAATTAAAAAAAGAAGAAGAAAAGGTAGTAGCTTGGTGCCTGTGGTAAACTGCGTGACGCGGAGTTTGTGTTTTGTATAGATGGAGAGAACTTCATTGGATTTTCTGTTGTGTTCTTGATATCTCTGATGTAAGTTTTCGTCGCAAATAATATCTTTGAATGTCGTGATGAGGACTACACAAGACTTCTTATTCGTGTTTGCATTCGAATATTCGTATGAATAGAAATTACATATGGTTTTACACGTTTTGCATAAAACGTGTGGGTTTCTTTTGGGTTTTTTGTTTATTTGTTGTTTTGTGTATTTTTTGTATTTGAATCTATTTGTTTTGTATTTTTAATGTATTAATATTTTTCATCGTTCTTATATAGCGGTTTGTTTGTTGTTGTTTTTTATTTAGCTCAAGAGCAGTTCAAGTGGCAGGCCGATGCAGGATTTATCTCCAGCCACGTAAGTCGCTCACCTGCAGCCTTTCGGCGCATCCCTGCACTGTCTGACGCTCAGACAACTGCACGCATGAATCCTGGGTGACCTGGTTTATGGGGGAGAAGAGACCTACCTACTGCTTGCTGTGTACGTTTGAGTAGCCGGCATTCGCCCGTTTGGAACATGAGCGTCAGGATCTTTAAAGTCCGTGCGATTGAATGCGTGCGTGCACAGAGTGCACCTCGGTTTATTCTCCCATCCATATCGTTCCTGCGCACTTACCCGTAGAAGCAGTGGGCTGCCGTTAGGATGTAACGCTTGTTGACGATGGTACCGCCACAGATGTAACCGCCGGCAATATCGACTACCACCAGGAAAGGCCAGGCATTGGGTTCCATCTCCGTACCTCCGACGATCTTCTGCAATGACAAATAATAGCGGTGTTGACGACGACGATGAAGATGATGATGTCGAAGATGATGGTGAGGAGGAGGAGAAGGAAGATGAGGAGGAGGAGGAGGAGAGGAAGATGTTGATGATGATGTCGATGATGATGATGAAGATGATGAAGACGAGGAGGATGGCGATGAGGATGACGATGATAGGAAGCTGGTTTCCTATGTCGAGGATCGCGGGTTCGAAACCCGCTTGGGACGAACATACGAGGATGGTGGCGATGATGGTGATGTAGATGGCAGCGGTGATCGTAACGTTGGTAGTGGTAGATATAGCGATGATAATGATGAGCGTGATGGTGATAGTGGGGTAGATGAGGATGTCAATATTGATGGAGACGATGTGGCGGTATAATGAGCTTCAAAAAGACTCCCTGCAACAACGCTGATGATGATGATGATGATGATGATGATGATGATGATGATGATGATGATGATGATGATGATGATGGGGGTGATGATGATGATGATGGTGATGGGGTTGATAAAGATGATGATGGTGGTGGTGGTGGTGGTGGTGGTGATGATGATGATCATGGGAATGAAGATGGTGGTGGCGTTGTGGGGTGGAGAGAATCTGCCGCAGCTGCTGCGGCTGCTTCCACTTCTGCTGCTGCTGCTGCTGCTGCTGCTGCTGATGATGATGATGATGATGATGATGATGATGATGATGATGATGATGACAGGGAGTTGATCGCGGTTTCTAACCCCGCATGGGACGAGCTTATGTGAGTTATGTACGAGACTTTCAGGATACCGAGGGCTTTCTCGGGTACTCTAATTTGGCGCCCCCCCCCCCCCCCTATCACCCCAATAATGGTATTGGATGCAATCAGTCTAAAATTTAAAAAAAAATTAAAATGTAGACTATTTCTAATTTGACTTCAATAATAGCGATCTCTCTAGATCGCTGCGCTTTGAGTTCCATTAAAGGAAAAAGCGCATGATAGTATTATGATGACGATGGGTGAAGAAAAAGAAGAAGAAATGCGTTACTGTAGACATCTTACTTTTTCTCTAAGCCTGACGTTAATGTGGCGTTCTTCCAGCGACAAAGTGTGTCCTGAAATCAAAATGAAAGTTTAATTACAATTACCACAGATTCTAAAACTTAGTAGTAGTAGTAGTAGTAGTAGTAGTAGTAGTAGTAGTAGTAGTAGTAGTAGTAGTAATATTGGTTCGTGGGGTTTTGTTTTTGTTATTGCTTTTAATTATTATTATTATTATTATTATTATTATTATTATTATTATTATATTATTATTATTATTATTATTTTATTATTATTATTATTATTATTATTATTATTATAATTATTATAATAATAATAATAATTATTATTATTATTATTATTATTATTACTGATTCGAGGGGTGTTTCTTTCGTTTATTAAAAGCGTGATTTAAAATGTGTGGTTTTAAAACGTTGCCTAAAGTGATCCCACCAAACAGAGCCAAAACACTCTCTTACGATAAAATTATGTCTTGAAACCTTGTTCATCAATACAATACAATACAATACAATACAATACAATACAATACAATACAATACAATACAATACAATACAATACAGAAAATGTACAACAATAAACCTAAATAATAAACCCAAAAATAAAAATAACACAAAATAAATCTAAGCTAAACTAAATTAAATCGAGAAAACAAATCCGGTACAAAACATTACACTACACTACAATACAATACACTACACACCGCTACGCTACGCTACGCTATACTACACTACACTACACTACACTACACTACACTACACTACACACCACTACGCTACACTACAGCTTTGCCAACAAAAGGAGAGAAAAAAAAACAGTAAACCAAACTGAAACTAAACATTAATATGATAATTACAGCGCAACAAATCCATTGTTCTCATTTAATGTCCGTTCACACATAATTATATATGTAATATTACACATTTACAATTAAACTGTTAACACACATTAACTAATTTGTAAAAAAATTAAAATCATATTATTCAACAAAACTTTACCAAATGAAAGATTTAGCAATAGGGTTTTCATAATACGCGCTTTGAGATGATGTCCTTAGGAAAAGCGATATTTAAATACCCTTATTATTATTATTATTATTATTATTATTATATTATTATTATTATTATTATTATTTATTATTATTATTATTATATTATTACTATTACTACTACTACTATATACTATTACTACTACTACTACTACTACTACTACTACTACTACTACTACTACTACTACTACTACTACTACTACTACTACTACCTGTTGCGAGGAAGACGCAGAGGATCACGACAACTTTCAACAACGCCATTCGCAGTGGATTTCAATATTCTGTGGGAAACTGAAAACTGGTTTATTCTGTCGCACTTCACTCGGCCTTTTATACCTGAAATCCATCACCCTCATCTTTCAAACTAATCTACAATCGGATGGGATTTATTTTAGTTGATATCAGATTATCTACCATCAAATTAAGCCTGGAGTTGCAAACTAGCCTGCAAACTGTGGTAGGCCGGTTTAGCCAGCGCGGCCTATTGAGCGTCGATAGAGTTTACACCGGAGTGTCTGAGCTTTGCTAGGGCAAGCACCCGCCGTATAGCTAATTTTGTCTTGCCTTGTCTTGTATTGCGTTGTCTTGTCTTGTTTTGCCTTGTCTTTCTATAGGCGCTCACAACCATACTTGTTTGACGTGGGAACATCTTGCAAGATGGACACTGAGCAGACCTTAAAGATTCCTTTTGAGGAAGACTAGTGGTTTTTGCTAACTTTGTTAATAATACTAATAATAATAATACTAATAATAATAATAATAATAATAATAATAATAATCTTCATCATCATCATCATGGATGCAATACACGCGCTCAGTTAAAAGAGGCAAATGCCTCAAACAAAATATAAATCCATTGTTCAATGAGTAAAATAAATTAGGAAACAAGTAAGTAAGATAGTAACTAAATACATCAATTGATTAAGAATAACAACTTGTGGGGTAAAAACAGGAGGTAGGCTCCTTGGCAGCGACTCTGGTCAATTGCTGTTGTTAAAAAGAGAGGCACGGTGGCCTAATGGTAGAGCTTTGGCTTGCGGATCTGAAGGTCCCGGGTTCGAGCCCAGGCCTGGGCATTGTGTTGTGTCCTTGGGAATGACACTTTACTCCCGATTCTTACTCCTTCGGATGAGAGTATAAACCGAGGTCTAGTCTGTGTCGCATACATTCCATCATAACGGACTTTGACAAGAACACACCCAGCATGCACCTAGGTCCTTCTCCCCCATCCCTGGCTGCCCAGGATTGTGCACAGTTGTCGGGAGCGTTATTACGATGCGCCCAAAGGCTGCAAGTTGGCGCCTCGGACGGCTTGAGTTAGATCCTGCATGTATCGGCCAGCGCCTTGAGCAGCTCTTGAGCTGGAAAAGCGCTATATAAGAATGATTTAAAAAAAATAAAGAAATAAAAAAACGGGTAGTGTTTTACCACACACACACACATACACACGCAAACACACCATACACAAACAAACACACACACACACATACTACCTTTCTCTCCCTCTCTCTCGCCCTCTCTCTTTTAATCAATCATCTTTAGGTGATATTAGACATAATAATAATAATAATAATAATAATAATAATAATAATAATAATAATAATAATAATAATAATAATAATAATAATATTATATAATAATAATAATAATTATTATTATTATTATTATTATTATTATTATTATTATTATTATTATCATCATAATAATTATTACTATTATATTATTCTTATTACAGCCACCCACACACACAAACACATACACACACACACACATACAAACACAATATTATGCTATATAATGAATCGTAGATGTTAACAATCTGTCACTCTGTATCGAGATCATCATTGTCATCAAATTACAGCGTTCATGTACTTCTCACAAGAGTCCAGCGTTCACTGCAAGCCATCAAACTACTCCTTGCCAAAATTCAATACAGTACGTATAGAATGCAATGCAATACATTTTGTATTACTATCATATATCTTTTTTTCATTTTAGGATAGCTTATTATACTATCACAAGACTATACCTTAAATTGCGACCTTTTAAAAATCAATTTTCATACACCTCACACTCAGCAAAATAATTTTTTTTTTTTAAAGTGCTAGACTTTATCGGATACTGAGTTCTCTCTCTCTCTCTCTCTCTCTCTCTCACACACACACACACACACACACACACACACACACACAGACACAGACACACTAACTA
Source organism: Oncomelania hupensis (assembly GCA_036898135.1). Lineage (NCBI taxonomy): Eukaryota > Metazoa > Mollusca > Gastropoda > Littorinimorpha > Pomatiopsidae > Oncomelania > Oncomelania hupensis. The sequence goes on along the minus strand of CM072518.1, from coordinate 48,408,458 downwards.
ACTAACTAACTAAAGATCAAGTCCTTTAGTTTCAGAGAAAAGAGCGCAAAAAATAAAAATAAAATATTACGTCACCACCATGACGTCATTCGATATAGGTAAGTTTTGAATAAGGCTCAACGCATCTGTACATTCTCTTTAAATACAAAGTTCGTCACGCGATTGGAGGCATAGGTAACGTCTAAATATACCAAACTTGAACCAAATCCCTCCAGTAGTTTGGCAGAGAAAATAGTACTTCTTTAAAAGGAAAAAAAATTATGACGTCACTATGACAAAGCCCCCACGATGACGTCACTCAATACATCATAGTTTCGTGATAGCCATCTGAAAACTCTTAATTGCATACAAAATAATAAATAAAAAAAATTAAATAAAAAAAATAAATAAATAAAATAATAATTTAAAAAAGAGAAAAAAAAGACGTCCCGATGATTACTCGCTCGATTTGCATAAGGGGGTCATGAGCAATCTTGCCACTGTAGATTGTTCTAACCTATAAAGGGAACAGTGAAAGCCCCAGTTGAAAACCTGTCTTGCCTTTGTAGGCATGACAGATTCACTGCGGCAACAGTACCCCCGTTGGAGTGCCGGGGGGTTTCAGTATAAATAGTATCCCCACTTTATGGAAATTTAGTGCTTTAAATTCCCCACATGGCTCTGTGGGTTCGGGCAAATAGAATAGACCCAACGTTTCCCGGCGTGTCGTAAGAGGCGACTAACAGGGGTGATGTTAGCACGGCATCACTGGGCGAAAGTCTTCTACACAGAAGTCACCGGCCAGGGCGGAGGAACCTCACGTTACTACAGGTTCAACGACCACGTGCTCAGGGCCAAGGCGAGCCACACTGTATTCGTGGATTTCGGCTGTGGCCAACAGCCTGGAGAGGATTGGGCCCTGCCAGGTCTTTTTTGCCCAAGACACAACACATGATGAGGCTATCCACTAATTCCATGCCGGATCGGTCGTCGCCCGGCTACACAAGGACCGCGCCTTCCGTTGGCCACCAGGACGGAGGTGAAAAGTATGCTACTGATGGACAAATTAGCAAGATCCGCACGAGAAACAACATCGTCATAGGAACCTGGAATGTCAGGACCCTAACTGCGGAAGGAAAATTAGAAGAACTGGCCCACGAGCTGGACCACTATCGATGGAACGTTCTAGGTATCAGCGAACTGCGCTGGAAAGGCCTAGGTGAAACAACGACTGACAAAGGCCACAAGCTCTATTTCAGCGGTAGAGATGACAGGCACGAACACGGCGTTGGATTCTTGGTCCACAAGAACATTCTAGCCACTGTCATGGGTTGCCGCCCAGTCTCCAGTAGACTCATTACCATCCGTCTGAGAGCAACCCCTTTCAACATTACCATCATCCAGGCCTATGCCCCAACATCAGACTATGAAGACAGCGAAGTGGAGGATTTTTATGAAAATATACAGGCGGTCCTTGACCAAGTGCCGAAGAAGGACATAGTCATAGTGCAAGGCGACTGGAATGCCAAGGTTGGCCAAGATGCGCACCACAACTGGGAGACACATGCGGACCCCACTGCAACAACGAGACAAATGACAGGGGTCTGAGGCTATTGGAGTTTGCCAGATACAACAATCTGGTACTGGCAAACACGCTTGGTCTCCACAAAAAATCCAGACGATGGACATGGCACAGTCCCGGCGGGGAACATCACAACCAGATCGACTACATCATGGTCAAGAAACGCTTCAGATCAAGCATCAACATTGGCAGGACACGCACTTTTCCAGGAGCAGACATTGGAAGTGACCACGATCTCGTGATGATGTCTTTCCGGCTCCATTTGAAGAGAGTAAATACAGCAAAGTGCACTAGGCTGAAGTTCGACCTGGACAAACTGCAAGACCCGGAGGTGGCAAAAATATTTCAGGCCACAATTGGAGGGAAATTTGCACCACTGCTTATTTTGGGGGCAGGCGAAGTAGATGTCAACACCATGACCAATACCTTCAACTCAGCTGTAACAGATGCCGCCACTGAGATCCTTGGCAAGCACCGACCAAAGAAGAAGCCGTGGATCACACCTGAACTTTTGGATCTGTGTGATAAACGAAGAGAGTTAAAAAAGAAAAAGAACACCTCACAGGGAGCTGATGTCTACCGAAAAATCAACAATGACATCCGAAAAGGCATGCGCACAGCAAAGGAGAACTGGATAGAAGATCAATGCCAGGAAATAGAGAACAATCTGAACAAGAACAACAGCAAGAAGGCCTACCAGACTGTGAAGCGGCTGACAAGTGTTAAACAGCCCAAAGTCTCCACTATCCAAAGCAAGTCTGGCATTTGCCTTACAGAAGAACAAGAAGTCTTGGACAGATGGACAGAGTACTGCTCTGACCTTTACAACCATACACCAAATGGAGACCCATCAGTTCTAGCATGTCCCGAGAGCAGAGAAGAAGAAGAAATCCTCCCAATTCTCCGGGAAGAAGTTGAGGCAGCAGTGCAATCGCTGAAGAAAGGGAAGTCAGCGGGAGTGGACAACATACCAGCGGAACTGCTACAAGCAGGAGGAGAAGCGATGACTGATGCTCTCACCATTATCTGTAACAAGATCTGGCAGAGTGGGGAATGGCCTACACCATGGACCCAGTCGCTTGTCATCACTCTTCCCAAAAAAGGTAACCTTCAGGAGTGTGAAAATTACCGCACCATCAGCCTCATCAGCCATCCCAGCAAGGTCCTCCTGAAAATAATACTCAACAGGTTGAAACCACAAGCTGAACAAATCATAGCTGAAGAACAAGCAGGATTCATGGCAGGGCGAAGTACCACTGAACAGATTTTCAACCTCAGAATAATCTGTGAGAAATACCTACAGCACCAACAACATCTATATCATGTGTTCATAGACTTCAAGAAGGCATTTGACCGAGTCTGGCATGCAGCTCTATGGGCAACCATGAAAGTGTACAACATCAGCCCTAAAATTATAGAAGTCATCAAAAGCCTGTATGACAAGGCTACCAGTGCAGTCCTCCATAACAGCGTCATCGGGAACTGGTTCAGAACAACAATCGGTGTGCGTCAAGGATGCCTACTCTCTCCAACACTCTTCAACATCTTCCTAGAGCGCATCATGTCAGATGCTCTTGCAGATCACGAAGGCACAGTCAGCATAGGGGGCAGAGCAATCTCCAATCTTCGTTTTGCGGATGATATTGATGGATTGGCTGGAGAGGAACAAGAACTTGAACAGCTTGTACAGAGGCTTGACACCACCTCCAGAGCTTGTGGAATGGAAATAAGTGCAGAGAAGACCAAATGATGACCAACAACACCAATGGCATCAACACGGACATCAAAGTACAAGGCCAATCCCTCAACACAGTGCACAGCTTCAAATATTTAGGAGCCATTGTGTCAGACAATGGGTCTCGACAGGAAGTCCTCTCCAGGATCGCACAAACAACTGCTGCCCTGACAAGGTTGAAGCCCATTTGGAAAGACAGAACCATCAGTCTACATTCCAAAGTAAGACTGCTGCGCTCTCTGGTCATCTCCATCTTCCTATATGCTTGCGAAGCATGGACCCTCACAGCAGATCTCCAACGAAGAATACAAAGCATGGAGATGAGGTGCTACAGAAGACTTCTGTGCATTTCCTATACCCAACACATCACCAACGTTGAAGTCCGACAGACCATCACACAAGCCATTGGACAACACGATGACCTGCTCACAGTGGTGAAGAAACGGAAACTCCGATGGTATGGCCACGTCACTAGATCATCAGGCCTTGCAAAGACCATTCTGCAAGGCACAGTGCAAGGAGGTAGAAGAAGGGGGAGACCGAAAAAGAGGTGGGAGGACAACATTCGAGAATGGACTGGTTTGACACTGAGCGAAGCCATGAGGGCTGCTGAGGACAGAGAAAGTTGGAGGATGCTGGTTAAGCGATCATCTGTGGTGCCCCTACGACCTTCGGGTTATGGGACAGGATAGGATAGGAATTCCCACTGTTGCTATCTTCCTCATATACTCTTTCCCATTCCTGCTCTGTTCTATCACTCTGCTATACTATCTTCTTCTTCGCTAGATCAATGACCTACCTTTTTTTCTTGAAAACTCTTCCTGGACAAGACTCCTTGTTTGTGTATGAGGTCTGTTGGATCAGCTTGGGAGTGTTGGACGCTTTCTGCTGGGTGGTCACTAGGGCTTCCTATGATGTTAGTATTTAGCAATATAGGCATTTTATATGTATATGTTTCGTTGATGATTTGTAATGATGGTTGTATTCTATTTTGTTTTTGTAACCGGGGGTTCGCGTAGTTGAGGTAAACCCTCAGCCGTCCCCCGCGTGGGATGTCTTTATTGTAAAGTGACTGGCCGGTGGAGGGCGTTCAATTTTCCCACTAGGGTTGTTTCAGCAGATCTTTTATGCGGATCGGGGGTTGTCCGGTCCTGATTTGGCTCGGAGGAGTCCGCTGGACCTAAAGCAACAATAAATCAATCAATCAATCAGATTTGCATAAGTCTGGATTTATTTTGGAAGCACAGGTAAAGTCTAAGTACGCACCATACTTGAACCAAATCCCTCCAGTAGTTTGGGGAGAAAATAGGATTAGAAAAAAAAAAACACAACAAATTATGACATCACCATAAATTGATCGCCCATAATGCATAGTTTTTTTGTCGTCTGGTAGGGTTCACTACTTCCTAAATACTAAGTTTCAAAGAAATCCGTCCATTAATTTCAGAGAATCGTGCGCAAATGTCATCTTCGGACTCCGGTCAGACGGACGGGACGCCGAACTCTCGACACCAAAAAACAGTAGATCCGAGCTTTAAAGCTCGGGAACTAAATATGTTCATCAAATGATTCACTTTTCTCGCAGCTGCTCATCTTTTCATCTTTTGTATCGATCTTATCACCTCTGCGAGCGCTTCATATCATTGTCGTTTATCCCCAATGATGTCGCCAAAAGTAATAATGTTATTATCTGTGTGTATGTATTTCGTTTCGATACCACGGTTCAGAGCACAGATTTTCGTCCAATTAATAATTGTATCACCTGCACGCACATTTTTTGTATTCGGGTTTATTGTCAGTACGAATATTCGTCAAATTAACGTAGTTACTAGGTACTAGGTACTAGTTAACTGTTACCTTTGGTTGCTGTTGTTGTTATCAGCCAACGAACATCTTTCATATTGGGTCCTATTGGCACATACGCGATTTCCATAGCACGGACTTTAAAGATCGTGACGGCAAGATTGTGCTCAGTTGTCTGGGCGTCGGACTAAGCGCCCAAAAGCTGCGAGTGGACGTCTCGGGCGGAGGATACACCTTCCAGGACATGAGCGTCAGGACCTTGGGATCGCTAATGTACATGTACCTGCTTAATGATTTCGGGATGTACACATAATTATTATAGGGAAGCACAATCGGCAATATTGTTTTTTTTTTTTTCAATTATCCTTATTTTCAGTCCAGCTACAGTTTGTTTATTCATCAGACAAAATGAGCAGATCAAAAGACAAAATGAAGTCTCTGCATTATAAGGAACGGAATAAAGGCCTGTTATAAATATACAGCGTTATTACTAGTTCCAAGAGCTACTGAAGATGCTGGCTGAACTCATGGTGCTAGTTCAAGCCGCCCATGACACCAACTTGCTGCACCAAGCGCACTGTCAAGCGCCCAGGACAACCGAGCCACGCTGATCGACCTGGCTGCACGCGAATTTATTCGAGCTCGCCACCTGTCCGGTTTGACGGAAAGACCGTGGGTGGATGTGGGTGTTTTTACGTGCTGCTGCGGCGACGTGGAATGCGAATCACCGATTAAATAGTCATTACGGAAAATTGGATCCTGTGAGAAACATCTCCCGTCAACTTGATCGAGATGTGAACCCACGTTGTGCAACACGCTAAGCGAGCACACCGTCGTTTATCCTCTGTTCTAATTAATATACACTACTAGTTGTTGACTAACGACGATGAAGACGACGAAGAAGAATAAGACTAAGAAGACGATCAAGAAGATGGTGGTGGTTATGGTGGTAAAGATTATGTTGTTGGTGTTGATGATGGTGACGATGAGGAGGATGACGACAATGCTGCAGCTGTTGTTGCTGCTGCTGCTAATGATGATTATGGTGATATTACTACTACTACTAGGCCTACAACTACTACTACTACTACTACTACTACTACTACTACTACTACTACTACTACTACTACTACTACTACTACTACTAATAATAATAATAATAATAATAATAATAATAATAATAATAATAATAATAATAATAATAATAATAATTATAATAATAATAACATGCTTTTAAGTCATTTATAGGTAAGGCTGCTGCGCTCCCTTGTCATCTCCATCTTTCTATATGCTTGCGAAACATGGACCCTCACAGCAGATCTCCAACGAAGAATACAAAGCATGGAGATGAGGTGCTACAGAAGACTTCTGGGCATTTCCTATACCCAGCACATCACCAACGACGAAGTCCGACAGACCATCACACAAGCCATTGGACAACATGAAGACCTGCTCACAGTGGTGAAAAAACGGAAACTCCGATGGTATGGCCACGTCACCAGATCATCAGGTCTTGCAAAGACCATCCTGTAAGGCACAGTGCAAGGAGGTAGAAGAAGAGGGAGACCGAAAAAGAGGTGGAAGGACAACATTCGAGAATGGACTTGTTTGACACAAAGCGAAACAATCAGGGTTGCTGAGGACAGGGAACGATGGAATACGCTGGTTAAACGATCATCTGTGGTGCCCCTACGACCTCCGAGTTACGGGATAGGATAGGATAGGATAAGTCATTTATAATTACAGCGCATTTCCCCACAGCAGCAGCAACAACAAAAACAACCAACCGTTGAAAGTGCTAGCAAAACCTTTTTTTTTTTTTTTTTTTTTTTTTTTCAATCTACTAAATCTGTGAATCCAACATGTGCAGACTTTCTTTAGCTCTTTGGCAACCACGTCATGTGGTTGTATACATAGAAAATATCCCAGTTCTCTTGTCAAAACCTGCCATTCAGATTTTAACCCTACCCTGTCTTAAACCCTTGTTTTCCTACTCAACAAGAAGAAGAATGTGTCAAAAGGAAGACTTTCGTTCGCCTCGTGCGGGCATATTTTCGTCTACTAATTAGTGCTTTTAATTGGGTGAAAGGCTCATTGTTTACTTAACTGAATATAAGGCGGGGTTAGAGTTAGGAGAGTGGAGTGGGCTAGAAAGAAATGCTTGCTAAATAGCTAAGCTTCATGACGCACATGTTCACAGGATGTGCGTCTGCAATGTTTTGAGGTTGTGGATGGAGAAGAAGCCAAGGAATAAGAAGGAGGAGGGGGGAAGATAAGGTAGTACAAGGAGGAGGGGGATGGGAAGGGGGAGAACAGAAGGAGAAGAAAATACGAGAAAAAGGAGGAGTGGGAGTGGGAGCAACGCGAGAACGAGCGAGGTAGGTAGGTAGTCCCATAGCCTTGTGGCCGTAGGGGAGCGTGATGTTGGAGATCACACGTATCTTGGGCCAGCGTAATGAGGGTGATGCCCATCTCTCTCCCTCGCTGCTTTACCTTCCCCACCCTTAAGAGAGTAGGTACTCAGTCACAGTTGAGTCAACTGGGGGCGTTGTTATTTTTCGCTTCACGTTTTGCGGTCACCCATCCAAGTGCTAACCGCACTGGACGGTGAACGAGCGAGAAAATAAAAAAAGAAAAGAAAGAAAAGAAGAGGAAGAAGAATGTGGAGGTGCGGTAGTGGTAGTGATGATGATGATGATGATGATGATGATGATGATGATGATGATGATGATGATGATTATGATGATGATGATGATAATGATGATGATAATGATGATGATGATGACCATAATGATGATGATGACGATGATAATAATGATGACGATGATAATAATGATGATGATGATGATGATGTTGATGATGATGATGATGATGTTGATAATGATATTGATGATTAGGATTTTGTTGATGTTGTTGTTGAAGATGATGACATTAAGAAAGTGCAGATGGTGATGATGGTAATGGTGACGATACAGTGTTTGTTGTTGTTGTTATTGATGATGATGAAGGGTGGCTTGACAGATCAGTGGATAGTGAGCTGGTTTTCTATGCCGAAGGTCGCGGGTTGGAACCCCGCAAGAGACGAACTTACGTGACTTAGGTACGAGATTTTTCAGGACACCGGAGTTTTCTCCGGGTACTCCGGTTTCCTCCTTGCCTCCTATAATAGTATTGGATGCAGTCAATGTAAAATGTCAAAATTAAAAATTGATTTTTATTCCGACTTCTATACTAGCGATCTCGACAGATCGCCGCGCTTTGAGTTCGATTGCAGAAAAAGCGCGTCTAGCATGCTGTGTTATGTTGATGGTGAAGAAGAAGAAGAAGATGATGATGATGATGATGACGTTGTTGTTGCTGTTGTTGCTGCTGCTGCTGGTGATGATGATGATGTAGCTGAGGTTGATGATGTGGCATGAGGCGCAGCCCTGGGATCAATTCTGGGCGGTGTGGAGGCAAGGGGGATTTTCGGATTTACGATACTTGACTTTCCGTAAATCAAACAGAGATGCTTAGAAATTTAACACAGCTATCATAATAATAATAATAATAATAATAATAATAATAATAATAATAATAATAATAATAATAATAATAATAATAATAATAATAATAATAATAATAATAAAGCATTGTTAACTGCAAATTCAAGCTCAAAGCATATTTCTCTTTTTATGAACAATAAAGTTGTATTGCGTTGCAGTGTAGGGTAGGGTAGTGTAGTGTAGGGTAGTGTAGTGTAGAGTAGTGTAGCGTAGTGTGGCGTAGTTTAGTGTAGTGTAGTATGGTGCAGTGTTAGTATAAAGTAGTGTTAGTGCAGTGTAGTGTAGTGTTAGTGTAGTGAAGCGTTAGTGTAGTGTGGTATTGCGTTGCAGTGTAGGGTAATGTAGTGTAGTGTAGGGTAGTGTAGCGTAGTGTGGCGTAGTTTAGTGTAGTGTAGTATGGTGCAGTGTTAGTATAAAGTAGTGTTAGTGCAGTGTAGTGTAGTGTTAGTGTAGTGAAGCGTTAGTGTAGTGTGGTGTTAGTGTTGTATAGTGTAATGTAGTGTTAGTGCAATCTAGTGTTTGTGTAGTGTAGTGTAGTGTAATATAGTGTGGTGCTAGTGTAGTGTAGTGTAGTGTAATGTAGTGTTAGTGTAGTGTTAGTGTAGTGTAATGTAGGGTAGTGTGGAGTAGTGTAGTGTTAGTGTAGTGAAGCGTTAGTTTAGTGTGGTATTGCGTTGCAGTGTAGGGTAATGTAGTGTAGGGTAGGGTAGTGTAGCGTAGTGTGGCGTAGTTTAGTGTAGTGTAGTATAGTGCAGTGTTAGTGTAAAGTAGTGTTAGTGCAGTGTAGTGTAGTGTTAGTGTAGTGAAGCGTTAGTGTAGTGTGGTGTTATTGTTGTATAGTGTAATGTAGTGTTAGTGCAATCTAGTGTTAGTGTAGTGTAGTATAGTGTAGTGCTAGTGTAGGGTAGTGTTAGTGTAGTGTAGTGTAGTGTAATATAGGGTAGTGTAGTGTAGTGTAGTGTTAGTGTAGTGAAGCGTTAGTGTAGTGTGGTATTGCGTTGCAGTGTAGGGTAATGTAGTGTAGGGTGGGGTAGTGTAGCGTAGTGTGGCGTAGTTTAGTGTAGTGTAGTATAGTGCAGTGTTAGTGTAAAGTAGTGTTAGTGCAGTGTAGTGTAGTGTTAGTGTAGTGAAGCGTTAGTGTAGTGTGGTGTTAGTGTTGTATAGTGTAATGTAGTGTTAGTGCAATCTAGTGTTAGTGTAGTGTAGTGTAGTATAGTGTGGTGCTAGTGTAGTGTAGTGTAGTGTAGTGTAGTGTAGTGTAGTGTAGTGTAGTGTTAGTGTAGTGTAGTGTAATATAGGGTAGTGTAGTGTAGTGTTAGTGTAGTGAAGCGTTAGTGTAGTGTGGTATTGTATTGCAGCGTAGGGTAATGTAGTGTAGTGTAGGGTAGTGTAGCGTAGTGTGGCGTAGTTTAGTGTAGTGTAGTATAGTGCAGTGTTAGTGTAAATTAGTGTTAGTGCAGTGTAGTGTAGTGTTAGTGTAGTGAAGCGTTAGTGTAGTGTGGTGTTAGTGTTGTATAGTGTAATGTAGTGTTAGTGCAATCTAATGTTAGTGTAGTGTAGTGTAGAATAGTGTGGTGCTAGTGTAATGTAGTATAGTGTAATGTAGTGTTAGTGTAGTGTTAGTGTAGTGTAATGTAGGGTAGTGTAGTGTAGTGTAGTGTAGTGTTAGTGTAGTGAAGCGTTAGTGTAGTGTGGTGTTAGTGTAGTGTAGTGTAATGTAGTGTTAGTGCAATCTAGTGTTAGTGTAGTGTAGTGTATTGTAGTGTAGTGTAGTGGGGTGTTAATGTAGTTTAGTGTAGTGTAGTGTAGTGTAGTGTTAGTGTAGTGTTAGTGTAGTGTAGTGTAGTATAGTGTCGTGCCGTGTAGTGTAGTATAGTGTAGTGTAGTGTAGTGTAGTGTAGTGTAGTGTAGTGTAGTGTAGTGTAGTGTAGTGGGGTGTTAATGTAGTGTAGTGTAGTGTTAGTGTAGTGTTAGTGTAGTGTAGTGTAGAATAGTGTAATGCCGTGTAGTGTAGTGTAGTGTAGTGTAGTGTAGTGTAGTGTAGTGTAGTGTAGTGTAGTGCAGTGTAGTGTAGTGTAGTGTAGTGTAGTGTAGTGTAGTATAGTGTAGTGTAGTATAGTGTAGTGCCGTGTAGTGTAGTATAGTATAGTGTAGTGTAGTGTAGTGTAACGCAGTGTTAGTGTAGTGTTAGTGTAGTGTAGTATAGTGTAGTGCCGTGTAGTGTAGTATAGTATAGTGTAGTGTAGTGCAGTGTAGTGGGGTGTTAGTGTAGTGTAGTGTAGTGCAGTGTTGTGTAGTGTAGTGTAGTGTAGTGTAGTGTAGTATAGTGTAGTGTAGTGTAGAATAGTGTAATGCCGTGTAGTGTAGTGTAGTTTAGTGTTAGTGTAGTGTAGTGTAGTGTAGTGTAGTGTAGTGTAGTGTAGTGTAGTGTAGTGTAGTAGTGTAGTGTAGTGTAGTGTAGTGTAGTGTAGTGTAGTATAGTGTAGTGTAGTGTAGTGTAGTGTAGTGTAGTGTAGTGTAGTGTAGAGTAGTGTAGTGCCGTGTAGTGTAGTATAGTGTAGTGTAGTGTTAGTGTAGTGTTAGTGTAGTGTAGTGTAGAATAGTGTAGTGTAGAGTAGTGTAGTGTAGTGTAGTGTAGTGTAGTGTAGTGTAGTGTAGTGTAGTGTAGTGTATTGTAGTGTAGTGTAGTGTAGTATAGTATAGTGTAGTGTAGTGTAGTGTAGTGTAGTGTAGTGTAGTGTAGTGTAGTGTAGTGTAGTGTAGTGTAGAGTAGAGTAGTGTAGTGTAGTGTAGTGTAGTGTAGTGTAGTGTAGTGTAGTGTAGTGTAGTGTAGTGTAGTGTAGTGTAGTATAGTGTAGTGTAGTGTAGTGTAGTGTAGTGTAGTGTAGTGTAGTGTAGTGTAGTGTAGTGTAGTGTACATGCATAAGCTATCTGCATCTCCCTAGACTCCGGGTGACATACGAGACGTATAGCTGAAAGAGGCTGTGCAAGACTGCATGCAGTAGTTACGGAAACTATCTTACATGTATGTAAAATTGTGGCTTAGTATTGATTGTAAATGCACCTAGCCTTCGTCCTTACAATCGGGTTGACACTAGAGACGTACAGCTGTCAGGTGATCAACGTCACCGTACGCACTGTGCATGCTAAAGGTCAATAGTCTTCCGAACAGAGTATCTGAGTACTGTATGATGATAAGACAGGGCATACAGGCAGGATTGACCTGTTGTAGTAGTACTGAGTAGAGTTGAACGCCTCCTGTACACTACAAAGCTGACACTTGCCGAGGCTACGTTCCGCTCCTAAGCTAGTCTCTGCGGCAAGTTCACAGGATTTGAGGTTATGCTGCGATCCTGATTTAGTCCCAATATTTGTACAAATTTTGCTACACAGAAGATAGTACGAAGAACCATCTAGAACAGACATTAAATGGTGAAAAACAACGGTTGTACTTGGAAGACAAACAAACCGTTTCGTTCTTTTACAAATTAATGTCAGGAACTATATTACGGGAGAGCATTGGACAGAAACAGACTTATTTGGTTATTTATTTATTTTATTGTTCTTATACAGCGCTTTTCCAGCTTAAGAGCTGCTCAAGGCGCTGGCCGATACAATATCTAAATTCAAGCAGCCCGAGGCACCGACTTGCAGCCTTTGGCGCATCATATGACGTGGCGGACAACTGAGCACAATCCTGGACGACCGGGGATAGGTAGTAAAAAGAGACCTACTGCTGGTTGGGTACAGTTGTATGTTAGCCGGCATTCACCCGTCGAGGACATGAGAGTCAGGGTTTTTAAGGTCCGTATCGTGCGATGGAATTCGTGCTTGCGCAGTACAGACGAGATAGATCTCGGTTTATACTCTCATCCGAAGGAGTAGCAGATGGAGTTAGGGAGGGAAGGGGGGGTGGGCTTTTCAAACCAAGCATGCAAAACAGTGCAGTTTGAGACTCGCCGAGGCAGCGAGTGTACGAAAGAGACAAGCGCCAAGTCCGGGCGAGTCACCAACCCACAGTGTGCAGAAGGGACTGGGTCACAAGCTTGGATAACTCTATGTCTGGTTGTTCTTCTCAACTAGCGGCAGAGAGGCGAACGAAGGCGTCGGCAAGAGTCTCAGCTACGCAGTTTGATACTCCAGTTCCAAAGTCCATTTTTTTTTATTTTTGTTGGCCAATGTCAAAGGGGTGTAGATTCTTCTTCACCATGAGAAAAGAAATATTTTCACTTAAAGTGTGAAACTTATCTTCTTCGATCTAAGAAATTCAGAAGAGGATCGATCGATCGAACCCGCGATCTTAAAACAAAACAAGCAAAACAACAAAAACAACAACAACAACAACAACAAAAACTCGGACAGTCTGGTCCTCCTATTCACCCTCGCCACCCTGCATGCCACAAAACATTTGCAGCCATGCAGCATGCAGTTTGGCAAGGGGATCGAACCCTGCAAATTTCTAAGATCACGTGGCTGTGCTCAAACGATTGAGCTAATCTGTCACTCTCTTTTTTTGGTTTCCCGTGCCATACCATATGCAGAGGCAGATGCAGCACCAAAATCCATTTACTGCATTCTGCAAGACTAGAAAAAAAAAGGCGTTTAGCATTCCGCTCAGACCGTCACACTGATCCTCTACCTCTCTCTTTTATTTGAAATCTTTTCCTCACTTTCTTCATGAGATATGCTTTTGGAACCCTTCTTTTCCCCCAAAATGGCATATACCTTCCTTCTTCTTGGGACCTTCTGTCCTGTTTTCCCTCTTCTTCCTATCAGGCACCTTCATTCCTTCTTTTTTTTCTGGTTATCTTCTTTCCTGATTCTTCCTTCGTTTCTGGAAAAATCTATACTTCCTAGTCCAATCTATTTAGTAATGTGGAGAAGAGGAGTGAGAGACAGACAGACAGACAGACAGACAAAACAGATAGATAGACAGACAGACAGACAGACAGACAGAAAGAGAGATCTTACCATCTTCTGATTCACTCCCACTTTCCTCTGGGTTATCATCTTCATTACTTCACCTTATTTTCTTTCTTCTTTGTCTTCTTCATAAATGGGTCTAGTGCTTATTTTTGTGCAAATTCTTCTCTTTCTCTTCTATGTAGATTCTCTCTCTCTCCTCTTCCACCAATCTCTGTCCGTCTCTGTCTGTATGTCTGTCTCTCTTTATCTCTCTCTCTGTCTCTCTCTTTCTCTCTCTCTCTCTCTCTCTCTCTCTCTCTCTCTCTCTCTCTCTCTCTCTCTCTCTCATAGGATTGTATACATTTGTTCTTCCTAACTTGCGACTGTTTAATTTGTTGGGGTGTGAGTTAGCTTGTATATGTGTTTGGTTGTGGTGATGGGGGTGGGGGGGGGGGAGAGTGGGAGTAGGGAAGGGGTATTGGAGGGGTGGAGGGAGTATGTGTATTTCGGTACATTAATTTTCTTAGTAATTAATTTTGTTTTTATTCTTACCATTGTTAAGGTTTGTGTTAGTTTTAAATCAATTTTATGTTATTTATTTTGTTTGTTCTGAATTTTTTATTTCTTTTATTTTACAATTTTATTAAGGATTAGCTGTAAGAAAGGTCCATAGGACCTAATGCTATTATCCTATTAAAGGTTTCGACTTCTATCTGTTTATGATACTATTTTCCTCTAGGTGTAAAAAAGCAGAACTTTATTGTCCATTCGAAGCCGTTTCTAGCCCCAAAATATTACAGAATGCCATTTACAACACCTCTTGTTCTATTGTTAGTTTCTGACAACAAAGAAACTGTAAGAAAACTATGCAGTTATTTATAAATAGCCATGTCACCTCTGGAAATTGCAGTTCCCTCACCTGTTTTGTACTTAAAAGTATAATCAGCACGCATATACAAATACATACAGCACGAACAACATCTATATCATGTCGATAGATAGATAGATAGATAGATAGATAGATAGATAGATAGATAGATAGATAGATAGATAGATAGATAGATAGATAGATAGATAGATAGATAGATAGATAGATAGATAGATAGATAGATAGATAGATAGATAGATAGATAGATAGATAGATAGATAGATAGATAGATAGATAGATAGATAGATAGATAGATAGATTGATTGATTGATTGTTGCTTTAGGTCCAGCGGACTCTTCTGAGCCAAATCAGGACCGGACAACCCCCGATCCGCATAAAAGATCTGCCGAAACAACCCTAGTGGGAAAATTGAACGCCCTCCACCGGCCAGTCACTTTACAATAAAGACATCCCACGCAGGGGACGGCTGAGGCTTTACCCCAACTACTCGAACCCTCGGTTACAAAAACAAAATAGAATACAAACATCATTATAAATTATTAACAAAACATATACATATAAAATGCCTATACTGCTAAATAGGAAGCCCTAGTGACCACCCGGCAGAAAGCGTCCAACACTCCCAAGCTGATCCAACAGACCTCATACACAAACAAGGAGTCTTGTCCAGGAAGAGTTTTCAAGAAAAAAGGTAGGTCATTGATCTAGCGAAGAAGAAGATAGTATAGCAGAGTGATAGGACAGAGAGATAGATAGATAGATAGATAGATAGATAGATAGATAGATAGATAGATAGATAGATAAATAGATAGATAGATAGATAGATAGATAGATAGATAGATAGATAGATAGATAGATAGATAGATAGATAGATAGATAGATAGATAGATAGATAGATAGATAGATAGATAGATAGATAGATAGATAGATAGATAGATAAACAGACAGACAGACAGACAGACAGACAGACAGACAGACAGACAGACAGACAGACAGACAGACAGACAGACAGACAGACAGACAGACAGACAGACAGACAGACAGACAGACAGATAGACAGATAGATAGATAGATAGATAGATAGATAGATAGATAGATAGATAGATAGATAGATAGATAGATAGATAGATAGATAGATAGATAGATAGATAGATAGATAGATAGATAGATAGATAGATAGATAGATAGATAGATAGATAGATAGATAGATAGATAGATAGATAGACAGACATAATCCAAAGGAATGCTTATTTCGCCCAACAGCGACAAAAAACAAACAAAAAAGACAGAACCACACAATGCAAATTTTCAAGCTAAACTCTTCATCTAGCGGACCAAACACAAAATACAACAAAACAGCATTTCCCAACATAATACATGATAATTATTGTCAATGTTAATGCTCGACGTTCACGACCTTAAAAGGTCGGCTTTTAGTTTTTAAATATGCCTAAAACCTTTATCCAATTAAAGTTTAGACTTTTAAAAATCTGTCTGTTTGTCTTCCTGTCTGTCTCTCTCTCTTTCCCGCCCCCTCCCCCATCTGTCTGTCTTTATGTCTGTCTCTCTCCCTGTCTCTGTCTCTCTCTTTCTCCCATCATCCTTTTTTTGGAACCTTTTCTCTCACTCTTCTTTTTCTTGAAAGCCTACTCTCGTTCTTCTTTTCTTTTCTTTTCCTTTTTTTCTTCTCTCATTGCAGGAGGAGAGTGGGAACAGAATTTGGTAAATGAATGAAAGAAAGAAGGAAGAAAAAGAAAGAAAACAAAAAAGTCGACCAGGAAAGTTAATTCACGGAACACGCATTTCCAGATCCCCGAGCCTGCCTGCGTCTGACAAGGCCCGGGGGTGGTGGAGGGATGAGGAGTCCTAAATACAACTGTGCTAAGGTCCAAAATACACCCTGCAACACTTGTCCTTCCATCTTCAGGTTTTAACTGAGAACATGTGTTGAGTTGCTCACTAAATTTTGTTTTAAAAAATCAGGGAGCGTTAGGAGTCCCACAAACCCCAAAACAACTGTTCAAACAAAATTGGTTGACCAGCAAGCATCGCCAGACAGTGTCTCTTCTCTACTTGACAAAGGATCAATGTGCAACCCTCGTTGTAAAATATTTATTTACGATTGAAGAAAACTACAATTTCAGCTTAATAATCTTTATATAGAAGCGTGTTTTCTAAATAATCAATTGTTTCCAAACAATGTAAGATTTCTCGAAACAATAAAAAAATTTCTGTAAATGACTTATTGTTCATCTAAACAATTCATTGTTTACGGAAATAAAAATCATGATATATTTAAATAATGCATTGTTGCTAAATACGAAATTATTTACATATAAAATGCAATATTTAGCAGATTGTGTGAAATAATGTATTATTTAGGAATGTGTCTAAATAATCATTTGTTTACTATATATTGCATTAGTTAGCAGAATTTGCTGAATATTGCATTATTTAGAAAATGTTGCTAAACAATGTGTTAATGAGGAAAACAAGGATTGCAATTTTTATTATTTAGAGGATTCCAGGATTCGCTGGAACATTTTGTTTTTCATAAATTGACTGATTTTTATAATTAAATCCAAAGTCTTTTCAAAGATTGTGTGTTCAAAATGTGTGTCAATTGTGTATTCTTCAACATAAATCACTCCACAAATTCGAAGATAAAACGTCTGTAAAGTCCCGACCACAAACGAAAGGTCAAGGGCAGTTTTGTGCGGAAGTGTTCAGTGTTTTCAGTATCTTCGTCTGAGAAAAAAACACATTGTGCCTTCTTTTTGTACTTATTTACCCGAAAACGCAGCGGTAGATGTAAAAAAAAGTGGCAGTTGCAGGAGCATTGAACTGTTGAAAACTGGAATCAGCGCTTCCGCGTTTTTGTTATCTTACAAGATCGACGTTAACTTGCGAGTTCTCCATTTTATTTACTCTGAAAGCAATCCCGCCAATGCATAACTAATGATGGATCCCTCTTTTCCGGAATCGTTACCTTTGCAGTTTCGTATATTAATACTGTTGCGAACATATATAAAATAGAGCAAAATAAAGAATGCCTCATTTAAAATCACGATTTTCCAATTTTCTTTATCACTACAGTATAATAAGACTTGTATCTGCGAATCCTTTTAATAATGAAAATTGCAGTCCTTAAACAATGATTTGTTTACGTAAATAATGCATTATTTAACAACATCTAAAGAATACTCAATTTAGCAAATTCTTCTAAATAATGCATTCTATAGGTAAACAAATCCTTATTTAGGAACATTTCTAAATAATCCATTATTTCACACAAGCTGATTAAAAAAATGCATTACATAGGTAAGTAATTCCTTCTTTAGCAACAATGCCTTAATTACCTATAATCGTGATTTATTTATCTAAACGATATATTGTTTAGATAAATGATAAGTTGTTTACCGACAAAGTATATTATTTAGAGAAATCTTACATTGTTTGTAAACAAATGATTAATTGTAAAATATGCTTCTAAATAAAGACTAGCTGAAAATGATGTAAATAAATGTTTTACAAAGGGGATTCCATAGTCAACGCTTGATACAAAGGACTCGTGTGCGGTCCGCGTAAGGCCCTTTGGACAGGAAACTAACAGTCCAGAGGGTGTCGCAACATTTCACTTGAAAGTTCTGTAGTGGACAGAGTATATCCGGCGTGTGTATGTCTCTCTCTCCCCCCTCCCCCCCTCTCTCTCTACCTCTCTCTCTCTGTGAAGGGTCACGTGACGGAATGAGAAAAATGGCGACGTGTTTTTGAATTCTGCGATATCCGTCGCTAAATTCGATCATTTTACGAAGTCTGTAGGCTAAAAGTATAAACAACAATCATGCCAGCGGATTTCCTAGCTCACCGGGGGACGACGGGCAGGTTTGTTTCTGTTCTATTCAGAATCCTGAAACGTAAATTGATTCAATTCGAACCGTCCTATGTGTTACTGTTATGGCGCAGTTGTGGTATAATGGAAAAGCATTGTGTTCGTGTAGTGGCCGACTATGAGATTTTCTGTGGAAAGACTGTTACGTTCAAGCAGGAAGATAACGGTACACATAAACAGGCACGTTTTGGAGTACTGACAGCTGTGACAGTGGTTTTTATGGCAAGTTATTTGCTGACATGTGGCGACGTTCGAATCCAACCCAGGACCGATCCCACCTACAAAAGAAACACTTGAACAAGTTGAAGTAAACAACCTACAGGACAACATGGAGGACGACCAAATGCAGCAGTCACCATCAGCGAAATGTCTACAGACGAGCAGTAGTGGGCATCAGCATGAAAGTACACAAAATGTTATACTGCAGGCGTTGGCAGCAGCTGTGAAGCAGTTGGAAAGTAAACACGACAACAGTACAGCACAACTACGGTCAGAGATAGTGCAGGAGATGAAAGTAGACATGCAAAAGATGAACGGATCGCTGTCAACACAGTTAGAAAGAATAGAGGTGAATCAGAAACAGTTAAAGTCCAAGGTAAACCAACTTCATGATCAATGTATCGATCTGCAAAAAGAAAATGTGCTTCTTCGTGAAAAAGTGGACAATCTGGCATCAAAGTGTGACTCCCTGGAAAACCATAGTCGCCGTAACAACTTGTTATTTTTCGGACTACAGAAAAACCGTGGTCAGGAGAGTTGGGAGGAGTGTGAGGAGAAGGTGAGAGATGTGATCAGAGACGGTATGGGTATTGCACAAGAAATCGACATTGAACGGGCACACAGAACCGGGAAAGGCAATGCTGTGGTAGTAAAACTGCTATCATACAAACACAAGATGATGATCCTGAACAAAACACGCCTCTTGAAGGACTCTAAACAATTTCGAGATGTATTTGTCAGGGAAGATTTTTCTTCTTCAGTGCGTCAGAAGCGAGAAGGGCTAAGAAAGAAAGCAAAGCAGTTGTACGAAGCAGGACAGAAACCTAAGATGAAGTTTGACAAGCTCATTGCCAATGACATCATCTACACCTACGATCTTGAGAACGATCGAGTGCTGAGAATGGAAGGGACAGGGGGAGCACGACCTGATGACACCGACGTGGTCGATGACAGCGAGAGGGGAGCTACGGAGCGAGGGAGTGGCAGAGGTGACTATGCCTGGGGGAACAAGTTTTTTCTATAGTGACCATCAACAGAGCACCGACCCCCAGGCCGACTTTCCCCCACTTCAACGACACGACAGTGACACCAACCAGCTTGTATTTGACTCTCTGCCACCCGCAAATCAACAGCCTCTGTTGTTGACATCGGAGTACCCGGGTCTGAATCAAGCGAGACATACGCGAAAGAGCAACGCCGACGACACTGCGGGTGACGATCTAGCCTTGAGTCCAAGTGCGAGTTCAACAAGGCAGTGTGACTTAGAGATAACGCAGCCGCACGCACGTGCACGGAGACTTAGTAACATTCCAATGCCCAGGCGTAGTCCCGTGAAATTACGTCAGCGTTCAGTCAATAGGCCTAGTGATAAGAAAAGCTCACAACCAAGGATAAACAATGTAATACAAAACATAACTGTGGCACAAAACAAAAGTCTAGGTCCACAGCAAAATCGGGGAGAGAAAGCAAACGATGATGAAGGAGTGGGAGAGGTTGGAAGAGGGACAGAGAGAAGTGGATGTACAAATACACAGAAATAGGGAGGTGGCCAAAGCCCAAGTTATCTAAAAATATGTACCTGGAATTGTGATGGATGGCTACAAAAACTTGACATAAAAGAAGCCATTGATTCATTGTTATCCTATGACATTTTTTCGTTGAACGAAACATATGTTGACAATGAGAGAGGAGAATACAGTGCATTCAAGGACTATGATGTTTATGTAGCAAAAGCAGTCAAACTAACCTATGGGAGTAGGAACTCGGGAGGGGTAATGGTTTTTGTGAGAAAATCCTTGGCAGAATTTGTGAAACGTGTGGACGTAAAATACGAACATTCTATAGTTTTGGAAATAAGCAAATTGCTCACTGGTCTTAACAAAAACATTGTATTAATATGCAAATATATTCATCCTTTTGATAGTAAATACTGGAATACAGTGGATTCTGGTTATGGAATTGAAGTTTTGGAACAATGCATTGTAGACTTGCATGAGAAACTGGATGACTTTTACATGTTGATTTGTGGTGACTTGAACGCCAGGACTGGCTGTGAAAATGCTGTACCGTTAGATAATTATAATGATTATGACTATTGTGGCTTGAGAGATAGAATTGCAGACAACGAGCAAAAGAAAACTAATCATGCCAGATTGTCTGATGACCAAGAAGTTAATAATTTTGGCAAAGAACTTATTGATATGTGTTCTATGTTTGACTATACTATCTTGAATGGTTTACAGAAATTTTGTTTTGATGATTCTTTAACATATGTTTCTCCCAACGGTGGCAGTACCATTGATTATTTCATTTTGTCACGTGATTTGTGTACTGCAGATTTTGTTCACTCATTGCGTGTTGTTTCGTTTGTTGACTCATCGCATTTCCCAGTTGCATTATCGCTTTGTATCAAGAAACCACTTCAGCAAAATAATATTCTTCATAAGCCTAGATGGGTAAACAAGTTAATCTGGAATCAGTCGCTGGAGAGTAGTTTTATTGATGTTTGGAATTCTGATGTTACCCAAAATACATGTGAGCATGCATTGTTGATGTTGAACTATGATGTTAATCAAGCAGTTCAGATGTTTACAGACGCTTTGTTGACAGCCAGTGATTGTATGAAAAAACGGGTTATGATGGGGAGTGGACAGCGTGAGGCATTGTGGTTTGACGCCCAATGTAGGAACGCAAAAACTAATGCTAGACGACAGCTGAATAAATTTAGGCGGAGTAAGAGTAGTGCAGACAGAGAGTTGTATGTGCAGGCGAGAAAAGAGTACAAGACTGTGATAAAACGTAAGAAAACAAGCCACAGGAGAGATAAAGCTAGACAACTTGCAAGTTTAGGAAGGAACGGGAAACAGTTTTGGAAAGAATTAAAACTAATTTCTGGAAACAAGAAATCTGGTGTTTCAAAAGATATAACCGACATCCAGTGGTTTGAACATTTTCGGCATTTATTTCAGCAGGAGCAGACTAAGCTAGGTGATAACGTAAGGCTAAACGTAGGGCTATGCGATAGGGATCAAACAGTGGCAGGGGAGGTAACCGATAACTGTAATGAACTAAACAACAACATTTCTGACTGCGAAGTAAGAGCTGCAATTAAACATTTAAAAAAGGGTAAATCGTGCGGGATTGATGAAATTTTAGCAGAAATGTTGAAGTTAGCTGATAGCACTGCTGTCAGATTCATGACGAAGCTGTTTAATATTCTTTTTGATAACGGAATTTATCCAACCGAGTGGGCTAAAGCAATAATTGTACCGATTTTCAAAAAAGGTGATGTCCACTCCACAGATAATTATCGTGGTGTATCTTTGCTTAGCTTGGTAAGCAAGTGTTACACTTTTGTGCTGAATAAACGACTGGTAAAATGGGCTGATGAACATAAAAAGCTAACAGAGTCGCAGGCTGGCTTCAGGCGTGGATATTCCACTGTTGATCATATTTTCACATTAAATGCTGCAGTTGAGAAATGTTTTGCCAAAAAGGAAGTAGGCTATATGTATGTTTTGTCGATTTAAAAAAAGCGTTCGATTCTGTTCAGCGAGAACCACTGTTTGATGTTTTATTACGTCATGGATTGAGAGGAAATTCATGAATGCAGTTGTAGCAATATATAGTTCAGTTTTGTCGTGCGTGCGTATAGAAGATAAACTAACTGACTTTTTCGATTGTCCAGTTGGCCTAAGGCAAGGATGTGTATTAAGCCCGGAAATGTTTTCGCTATTTATAAACGAAATTGCATCAGCTGTGGAGGGAGGTGGTATGCACGGCATTCAGTTCTTGCCAGGCTTGGTTGAATTGTATTTATTGCTGTTTGCAGACGACATAGCACTTCTCTCTGACACCGCAATCGGCCTACAAAACCAAATTAACATTTTAAATAATGCATGTAAAAATCTAAGCTTGAATATAAATATTGATAAAACAAAAGTCATGGTTTTTTCGTAAAGGGGGGTTCCTGGGGAAAAACGAAAAATGGTATTTGGATCAAAAACTGCTGGAAGTAGTGAATGAATACAATTATTTGGGTTTTGTGTTCACAACAAAGATGAGTTTAAACAGAGGCGTGGGTGCGCTTGCGGTGAAGGGGAGACGTGCATGCATCGACTGTGTTAGATATGTCAACAAATTGAGCGATATTTCAAAACATTGTTTCTTTAAAATTTTTGACACTCACGTTCAACCTGTTGTACTCTATGCTGCAGAAGTGTGGGGCCTTCATCGGCTTGATAATGTTGAAAAGGTTCACACCCTTGCTGGTAAAAGATTTTTGAATGTACCCTTAAGAGTTCCGAACAAATTTGTATACGGGGAAACGGGTCGATACCCATTGTATGTTAACAGTGCCGTCAGATGTATAAAGTACTGGTTGAAGCTCTTGACCTTTGATGTGTATAGACTTCCAAAACAAGCTTACCTAATGCTACGAAATTTGGATGAAAGAGGGAAAAAATGCTGGGTAACTAAGGTAAAGGACACTTTATTTTCATTAGGCTTTGGTCATGTTTGGTTACAACAAAGTGTAGGGTGTGCAAAAACATTTGTTTCATTATTCAAACAGAGAATGAAAGATATCTATGTACAAGAATGGAATGGTTCTGTGACCTGTAAAGAAATATTTAGAGACTATAAATTATTTAAGAACATATTTGAAAGTGAAAGGTATTTTGACTACATAGATATTAAATGTTTTCGTGATTGTTTGGTTAAGTTAAGGCTTGGTGTCCTACCCATTGGTGCATCTGTTTTTCGAAAAACGTTTGGCAATCATATGAACGATAATAAGTGTAAACTTTGCAGAGTAGAAGAAAACGAGGATCATATTTTATTTGTGTGTCCATTATACACCAATTTAAGACAGAAATATCTGAATGTAAGGAATCAGTCGTACATTAACTACATACGTAATGGATCTGTGTCAGACAATCGCAAACTTGGTGTTTTCTTATTCAATGCAATGAAGATCAGACAGGGGTTTGTGGAATGCCTTGAAAATATTGTTTAATGTGTAGAACGAGTCTGCTTTATATTTAGTGCTTCTATAATGAATATTTATATTACGTTATTAATACGTTGTGGTACAATTGTTTATAATGTTTACGGACCCAAACTAGGGGTCGGTGGCCTATAGTCATTAAACTTTGTTCTTGTTCTTGTTCTTGTTCTTGTTCTCTCTGTGAAGATTATTATTGATGATCCCAAACGTTCATCGTCTGAAAATCTAAAAAGCAGCAAACTTAATGTCCTTATGCCACCAGTTTTCATTCAACATTGTGACCCTCTTGTTAAAAGTGCAACATGGCCTTACACCACATTATTTAAACAATCTATTAATTGCTGCGACAGAACGTTAGGGGTTCAATAAATACATCCTGCCTCGAACACGATTTGACCTGTTTAAGAATAGTTCCCTTAATCTGGAACACTCTTCCTTTCAACATTAGATCGTTGTTACGTTGGAGACGCGTGCGATGGTAGGCTTTTACGTGTGAAACGCGCACGATGGTAGTCTTGCGTGTGTAACGCGCGCGATAGATCAGATCGTTTTATTTTGCTAAGCATGCAGTAGTAGAGAGTATTTATCTTTGATTTGATTTTGCGTTGTTATTAGAAGAAGCTTTGTATAACGTTGGTAATTTTAGTTGGTCGATATTATTTGAGAATTTTCCAGAGTTGGTTGTTTACTATCGATTGAGGCGTATGGATAATTCTAGTGGTAACTATAGAAGCTTCCATCCCAAATAAGGTGGTATGACGTGAGACAGTGATGATGACATTTGTTTCGATTGGTTGTGGTGTGTTATGCGGGGTATTCTCGCCTGTTCTGGAGTAGAGAGAGAGACTATATAAGTGCCGCACTGTTTCAAAATAGGAGACAGGGGCCGGGTAGCTCAGTTGGTAAGAGCGTCTTGCTAGTAACCGAAAGGTCGCTGGTTCGAATCCCGGATTGGTCAACGTGTGATCATATTATTTTCCCCTTTACCAACAACTGGCCCGCTGGTGTCAGTATAAATCGGTCCAGTAGTCACCTATATGCGAAAGTGTCGTGTGACTATAATCTACATACAAAACAAAATAGGAGAGAGTTGAAAGTAGAGAGAGCTGTTGTGTTAGAGTTGAGAAAGTTGTAAAAAGTGGAAAGTTGATAGTCGAGAATTGTAAAGTGAAAAGCGATTGAACGATTGTATGCAGTTGTTGATGTGTGCTGAATAAAAGTGGAAAACTTCATACGACGACTACAGCCTTGTTGATGATTGAACGGGTTGAGTGGATAAACGAATCTGAGTTACACCTATCAGGAGGATTCAAGCATTGGGGCTGAATCAACTACTGATAAAAATCAACATCGAGTGTAACAATCGTGTACCACTCTTCCTTCATTCAAACGTACATTAAGGCAACGTTACCTTAATATGACGTAACCACTAATTTTTATTTATTAATTATTTTTTTAATACTGTTTCGCTATGTGCTACTTGATTATTTGATCTGCATTTGATTCCTCCTAAAATGTATGTGTAACTGTACCACCTGATTATTTCATATACATTGGGTTGTTTGATACGTATTGTGTCATTGCAACACCGATATTTGTTTATCATATAGCTTGCGCTGAGCACAAAACCCACTGACTTTCTTTCCTTCTACCAACTAACCCGGGTCTTGTAATCTTTTGTGAGCATTGGACTTGGTGTGAAATCAGCTTCATTTTGTATTCCAATCCCGACACCACCCCGCCACAGCACATGAACTGTGTGTGGTAAAGTAAATTTGCTCTCGTTTTGTATGAAGTAAGAATGCAATGGGCGACTGGAAAAGTTTCTTCATTTCCCTTTCATTTGACTTCGTTCTTAACACGATGAAAAGAAAAGTCAGACAAGTTTTGAGATTGAAATTGAATCTGAAGTAACGTACGGAAGTCCACGCTGAAGGATCTCTATACTTGCCTGGCGCACCCTTTATTCACAATGCTCACAGCATATGCTCAGGGCGGGCGCGTGAGACGAAAGAGAGGGAATGATGGGAAAGGAAAGGGGATAAGGTAGAGAAAATATAAGAGGAGGAGGAGGAAGAAGAAGAAGAAGAAGACGAAGAAGAAGAAGAAGAAGATGTTGATGATGATGGTGATGGTGATGATGATTATGATGATGATGATGATGATGATGATGATGATGATGATGATGACGATGATGATGATGATGATGATAAGGTGTAGATGATGGGATAAAAACGGGGATAAGATGAGATAAGATGTATGTGGGGGGGGGGGCATGGTGGTGGTGGTGGGAGGAATAGCTTTTAAAAACATTATTTATGAAAATGGATGTTGTGTTGTGTGGAGGGAGAAGCTTAGGGTTCAGGGTTTAGGGCTCAGCACAGAGACAGAAACAGAGACAAAGACAGACAGACAAACAGAGACGGACAAACAAACAGAGGCGGAAAGAAAGGGATAGACCGAGACAGTCCCCCACAGTTCCCGGGTTGAAAACTCGAAGATCTCTGCCTAGTTGGATTGCGTCTTTTATTTCCGGCAGTATGAGAACTGGCCTAAATCCTATGCTCGTGCCCACCCTTGCAGCTTTACATCATGGTTCTGCGATTGCTCCTCGGGCTAATTTCGCTGAAAAGTACAAGACGCACACAGGATCTCCGGTCTCACACCAAAAGTCATTTTTGGGCGGTCACTTTCTTTTACGCTGTCAGTCACTCCAGATGCAAAAAAACTATACTTAACAATGCATCTGGACTCTAACCTTATCGCTCTCAAATTACCTGTCTAACCTAACCTAACTACCTATAGTCACCAAAGGGCAAAGCACAAACGTATTGGAGCCACGCTTCATGGGTTGAAATTCCGTGGACTAAGAGAAGACACACCCAGAGAGAGTAGGCAAAACAGGATTCTTTGACATCGACTGACATGACGTACACGCACATAGCATGTTGATGCAATGGAAGGAAGAAATCTACAGTGCCGCGATAGGAGCGTTTTGAAGTAGGCTACTGAGCAACTTACTCTGCAGGGGTATTGCATGTTGTATAGGAACAGACAGAGAAGGAGGAGATAGAGGAAGAGGGGATGGAGAGGAAACAGATGAAGAAGGCAGAAGGAGGAGAGGGGTAGGAGGAAACTTGTTGACCATCGTTGGTCTCCTCACTGTAAGGCTAGCAAGACCCGATCGCTGATGGGTTTGGAGATGGCTTAGGAAAAGTGTTGGCACCGGTAGCAGGAACGCTAGAGGGGTATTACATCTTGATTAGAAAGAAGAAGAAGCAGAAGAAGAGGAAGAAGAAAAGCAAATCCAAAAATCCTATCCTATCACGTAACTCGAAGGTCGTTGGGGCACCGTAGATTATAGTTTAACCAGCGTACTCCATCTGTCTCTTTCCTCGGTAACCCTCATGGCTTCGCTCAGTGTCAAACGAATCCATTCTCGAATGGGGTTGTCCTCCCACCTCTTTTTCGGTCTCCCTCTTCTTCTACTTCCTTGCACTGTGCCTTGCAGGATGGTCTTTGCAAGGCCTGATGATTTGGTGACGTGGCCATACCATCGGAGTTTCCGTTTCTTCGCCACTGTGAGCAGGCCATCGTGTTGTCCAATGGCTTGTGTCATGGTCTGTCGGACTTCGTCGTTGGCAATTGGTGATGTGCTGAGTATGGAAATGCCCAGAAGTCCTCTGTAGCACCTCCTCTCCATGCTTTGAATTCTTCATTGTAGGTCTGCTGTAAGAGTCCATGTTTCGCAAGCGTACAGGAAGATGGAGATGACAAGGAAGCGCAGCAACATTACCTTGGAATCTGGATTGATGGTCCTTTCTTTCCAAATGGGCTCCAACCTTGTCAGAGCAGCAGTTGTTTGTGCGATCCAGGAGAGGACTTCCTGTCGGGACCCATTGTCTGATACAATGGCTCCCAAATATTTGAAGCTATGCACTGTGTTAAGGGATTGGCCTTGGACTTTGATGTTCGTGCTGATGCCATTGGTGTTGTTGGTCATCATTTTGGTCATCTCTGCACTTATTTCCATTCCATAGGCTCTGTAGGTGGTGTCAATCCTCTGTACGAGTTGTTCAAGTTCTTATTCCTCTCCAGCCAATCCATCAATGTCATCCGCAAAACGGAGGTTGGAGATTGCTCTACCCCCTTTGCTGATTGTACCTTCGTGATCTGCAAGAGCATCTGACATGATGCGCTCTAGGAAGATGTGGAAGAGTGTTTGAGAGAATAGGCATCCTTGATGCACACCGATTGAATGTTGTTCTGAACCAGTTTCAAATAGCGCTGTTGTGGAGGACTGCACTGGTAGCCTTGTCACACAGGTTTTTGATGACTTCAATAATTTTAGGGCTGATGTTGTACACTCTCATGGTTGCCCACAGAGCTGCATGCCAGAATAGGTCAAACGCTTTCTAAGTCTACAAACACATGATAAAGGTGTTGTTAGTGCTGTAAGTATTTCTCGCATATTATTCTGAGGTTGAAAATCTGTTCAGTGGTACTTCGTCCTGCCATGAATTCTGCTTGTTCTTCAGCTGTAATTTGTTCATCTTGGAGTTTCAACCTGTTGAGTATTATTTTCAGGAGGACCTTGCTGGGATGGCTGATGGTGTGGTAATTTTCATGCTCCTGAAGGTTACCCTTTTTGGGAAGAGTGATGTTGTCCACTCCTCCTGATTTCCCCTTCTTCAGCGATTGCACTGCTGCCTCAAATGCTTCTCGGAGAATTGGGTGGATTTCTTCTTCTTCTTCTTCTTCTTCTTCTTCTTCTTCTTCTTCTTCTTCTTCTCTGTTCTGCGAACATGCTAGACCTGAGGGGTTTTCGTTTGGTGTTTGGTTGTAAAGGTCAGGGCAGTACTCTATCAAGACTTCCAAGACTTCTTGTTCTTCTGTTAAGCATATGCCAGACTTGCTTTGGATCGTGGAGAGCTTGGGATGTTTAACACTTGTCAGCCGCTTCACAGCCTGGTAGGCCTTCTTACTTTTGTTTTTGTTCAGACTGTTCTCTATTTCCTGGAATTGATCTTCTATCCAGTTCTCCTTTGCGGTGCGCATGCCTTTTCGGATGTCATTGTTGATTTTTTGGTAGGCATCAGCTCCCTGTGATGTGTTCTTTTTCTTTTTAATCTCTTTTCGTTTATCACACAGGTCCAAAAGTTCAGGTGTGATACACGGTTTCTTTTTTGGGCGGTGCTTGCCAAGGATCTCAGTGGAGGCATCTGTCACAGCTGAGTTGAAGGTGGTAGTCATGGTGTTGACATCTACTTCATTAGCTCCCAGAACGAGCAATGGTGCAAATTTCCCTCCAATTGTGGCTTGGAATATTTCTGCCACGTCCGGGTCTTGCAGTTTGTCCAGGTCGAATTTCAGTCTGGTGCATTTTGCTGTGTTTACTCTCTTCAACTGGAACCGGAAGGACAGCCTCACGAGACTGTGGTCACTTCTGATGTCTGCTCCTGGAAAAGTGCGTGTCCTGCCAATGTTGATACTTGATCCGAAGCGTGCTTTGACCACGATGTAGTCAATCTGGTTGTGCCATGTCCATCGTCTGGATTTTTTTGTGGAGACCAAGTGTGTTGGCCAGTATCAGATTGTTGTATCTGGCAAACTCCAAGAGCCTCAGATCCCTGTCATGTGTCTCATTGTTGCAGTGGAGTCCACATGTGTCTCACAGTTGTGATGCGCATCTTGGCATTCCATTCGCCTTGTACTATGACTGTGTCCTTCTTCTGGATTTGGTTGAGGACAGCCTGTGGATGTCTGTTCCAGGAAAAGTGCCAAACTAAACAACAATAAAAAAAAGAACAGGAACAAAAGCAAGCGCAAGAAGAATTAGGAACCACAAAAACCACGACGACGACAACAACAACATCAGCAGCAATAGCAGCAGCAACAACAACAACAACAACAAAGAAATTAAGCAAGAAGCAGAGGAGGAAAACGGAAGAAAAATACTCCAGGAAAAATAGAGCCCGGGATGAACACACACACACACACACACACACACACACAAACACACACACACACAACTGAACTGGTCCCAGATTTCTTCTACCGTGAACGTGCGTTCAACCCCTCCGCAAAGCCTCTGGGACAGATCCGCTTGCAAGTCTACTTCTGGCGCATACATAACAGTCCACTGAGCGTTTTCTGCTACCCACGATTTACCACCATTGCCTCTCGCATTGCACCTCCGTTGTCTTTGTGTTGAGATTCCCGTTGTATCCAGCCCTCTTCCTTCTCATTCTTTCCTTCACAGCTGCCAGGTTGATTGCGGATGCATATGATGACGACGACGACGACGACGACGATGATGATGATGATAGCGATGGTGGTGGTAGTGGTGGTGATGGCGACAGTGACGCTATGGAAGATGAAGAGGGTAAGCTTAAGGATGAGGAAACTGTTGGTGGTGATAAGGAAGATGACTTTCAAGGCAAGTCAAGTCAAGGCCATGCTGCTGCTAGTGCTGGCGATGACGACGACGGCAATGATGATGTTGATGATGATGATGATGATGATGATGATGATGATGATGATGATGATGATGATGATGATGATGATGATGATCCATAATTTAGTTCGTTCCCAAATGTTACTTCCCGGGGGAGGTAGAGTAAGGGACGGAGTGTACTAATATCCTTTACGCATGAATCTCGTGGGGCCCATAAAATGATATACCCAGACGCCTCGTCAACTTATTTTCAGCTTCCACAAAAGAAGAACCTTAGAAAAACCAAATGGCTTGCCATTCCAATTTATTTCCAGACACACACAGAACCCAAAAAATTTAATCTTTTCAAAAGCGTGATATTTTAAAAAAAAAACTATTATTATTACTAACTTTTTTTGTTTTGGGGCGGCTGGGGAGGGGGGAGGGCGGTTCTGGTACTCGAATTTATTTTAAAGAAGCACAATGATGATGGTCCACTCTCGGAACAATCTGCACAACAACAAAAAATCAAAGTTATCAAAATTGGTTTTGATGATCCAGCGCCACACGTGGTTAGAATATGATGAAGCACAGCGACCTTGACCTTTGAGAAAATGCAAACAGGAATGATCTAAAATGCTTAGCAGTAGCTTTAAAAGCATCCGCAAAACAACAAAGGCAATCAAAAATCGTGTTAGTTATACTTGAGATAAAGTAAACTATGTGTTCTGAACAAGAAAGAAATTCGAAGCGACCTTCCGACCTACAGACCAACAATAGGTAACCTACTGAATTACTGTCAATGAGTTGAAGTAGATCTGTATATACCTAAAATCAACAAAAACGGTCATTATCTTTAATTACTAATATCATTTCCAGATAAGTACAGAGAAACAACTGTCTTTTTGTTTTTTTTAATCGAAGATCACCAATACCAAAATTCAACACAAAATCGGTCCAGCCGTTTTCTGATATTTTGAGGAAAAAAATTTAGCTTCGATTAGATCCCAGCGACCTTTTGCGGTAGGGCAAATATGACACGGAAAGCTGGTCACTAATTACCTAGATAATGTTACTATGATTTTTTCTCCAAAGTCTGTTCAATGCTTCTAGAGAAATGGAGAACAATGGTCTGATTGACTTTTGATTCCCGACTGTTACAAACTATTTCCAGATTAAGTCTGGAACTTTAAAGTACACCTTTTCAGAATGTGGGAAAGTGTAGAAGATGTGTGGTACACTCGATGTTTTTTTTTTTTATCAGTTGATTCAGCCCCGATGCTTGAAACCTGATACAGTGTAACTTAGATTCGTTTATCCACGCAGCCTGCTCACTCAGCAACAAGGCAAAGTCGTCGTATGAAATTTTCCAACTTTATTCAGCATACATCAACAAACTACATACAATCGCTCAATCGCTTTTTTTACTCTACAATTCTCAACCCTTTACAATACAATCCAATTTTGAAACAGTGCGGCACTTATATAGTCTCTCTAACTCCAGAGAAATAAAGAACGTTCGGGCAAGACATACTTATAACCAATAAAACACATTTCGTCATCACTGTCTCACGTCATACAACCTTATTTGGGATGGAAGCTTCTTTAGTTACCACTAGAATTATCCATACGCTTCGATCGATAGTAACCAACTCTAGAAAATTCTCAAATAATATCGACCAACTAAAATTACCAACGTTATACAAATCTTCTTCTAGTAACAACGCAAAATCAAATCAAGGATAAATACACTCTGTTATTGCATGCTTAGCAAAACAAAACGATCGCATCTATCGTATGCGTCACACACGAATTATCGTGCGCGTGTCAACGTAACAATGTGCAATTGCGCGTATGTATGAAGATATGTGTGTGTAGGTAGATTAAAGTTCCGCGTCACATAAGCGAATAGGGGACTGGGAAGGGGGGGCGTGGGGGGGAATCGGGTTCATAGGGATTAGTTAGTCATTTTAAAGGGTCCGCCAGACTGCAAAGAGCCGAATCAGGAAGCGGAGGTGGTGGGGTAAAGAAAAGAGGAAGAGTGGAGGGGAGGATGGTGGTGTGAAGAGCGTGTGGGAGCGGGTGTGTGTGTGTGTGTGTGTGTGTGTGTGTGTGTGTGTGTGGTGTGTGTTTGTGTCTGCGTGCGCGCGAATGTTTAGGTATGTGTACGTTTGAAAGTGTGTGTGTTAGCCTATATGTGCGTGTGTGTTGGTGGATGGGGAGGGCTGTGGGTGTGTTCTTCTTCTTATTCTAAACCAAGTTTACGCTGATTCTCTGGAGTCCGTTAACATGATATTCCCACCAGATTCATCAAACAATTTCCACCTTCACAAAGGGAAGCTCTTTTCAGAGGGCTGAAGGGCAAAAACAGATGTGCACGTGCTTTGTCTTTGAAAGAGAAGGAGGGGAAGAAACAGAGCATGGGTGTGGATGGGATTAACAGGAGATGGGAAAGGGAGGACGAGAGAGAGGAAGGAGTGTGCGCCTGCGTAAATACGAGAGAGAGAAACAGACAGACACAGACAAACGGACACAGAAAAGGAGAAAGAGAGTGTCACATCCACTGCCTAAACAGTGGGTACACAAGTGTGTGCTTGTCACACGAGAAAACAACCAACCCAAATTTCTAACGAGGGAGAGAGATGGGCATCACCCTCATTACGCTGGCCCAAGATAAGTGTGATCTCCAACATCACGCTCCCCCTACGGCCACAAGGCTATGGAACCACCTTTACCCCCCCCCTTTTTTTTTTTATAATGAGTAATCGTTTCTAAAAAAAACTAAACAAAACAAGCGGTAACCTCAGGCGTTTCTTCCTTAAATGATGAGTAAACCAAAATCTCATTACACGTACCCACACTTTCTATTCTGCGCTAGTTTTAGAATCAACCTGGATGTCATTCATAGGATCACTCAATTATATACCAATGAATGCATCGAATTAGATCAAAAACCGTGAATTTGTGGGGGTTTTGGGGGGGAAGAGGGGCTGGTCCTCATATTATTTTTTATGTTTTTAGGTGTAGGGCAACACTCATTGTGAATTTCAAAAAATAAATCTTTGACGGTAAAATGGGCGATCTTAAGGCTCTTTAAATCACAATATTTGGAATGTCAACGAATAAATAAAATAAAATAACATAAAAATTAAAGGTATAAAAGTTTTTAAAAAAGATGACGCGAGGATCTCAAGTGAACATTTGTGTCTTTTAAACGGCACTTGTTGAAATTAAATTAACATTCTTCCTCACGAATGCTCCGCTGCCGTGCTTCAAACTAAACTAGCTAAAAAAGAAGAAGAAGAAGATGGAGTAGAAGAAGGAGAAAAAAAGAAGGAGGAGAAGGAGGAGGAGAATGAGAAGAAGAAGAAGGAGGAGGAACAAAAAGAGGAGGAGGAGGAGGAGAAGAAGAAGAAGAAGAAGAAGAAGGAGGAGGAGGAGGAGAAAGAGGAGGAAGAGGAGGAGAAGAAGAAGAAACATACACGTACGCACATACACATCACACCTAACCTATCTGTCTGTCTGTCTGTCTGATCTGTCTGTCTTTCTCGGTCTGTTTGTCTTTCTGTCTATCTGTCTGTCTGTTTTTCCTCACTCCCCACTCCCTCTCTTTCTCTCCCTTCTCCATTTTTTCGCTCCCTTTCCCCCCCCCCCCCCCCATCCCTCTCCCTCTCCCTCCCTCTCTCTCACCCTCGCTTTGTCTTGTCTCTTTCCTGCAATATGCCGAGAAATGAAACTGTTCCTTACATCTAAGAACTGTACACGTTGCATCGTGTCATGTCGGATTGCATCTTAACTCACTGGTGACTAACAACAGCGGAAACTTTTATAATAACGGCCAATGCAGGAACAGAACCACGATTCTGTTTCAACCCGTCGTTGAAAAGCGAAAGTGTTTTATAATCGCATTAAATTGCAGAAAGCAATTCCATGAGCGACAAAGTTGGCCTTTTTCTCTTCACTCTCTATTCAATTATCATGTTTCTCATTTCACCCTGAGCAGCAGAAGAAAAAAAATTGCGAACTATAAAAGGAAAAGAAGAAGTCAGAAGAAGAAGAAGCCATTCCGAAAACGATACAAATAGACTGTTCCCAATCATCACTGCAGAGTGATACCCAAACAATATAGGACAATGCAAGGACCTTTATACAGTACATGCTGGGGACATTGGTGTTTTTGGTCTAGGACATGAGCGTCAGGGTCTTTAAAGTTCGCGCGATGGAATTGCATGCTCATGCGTACACAGACTAAGACTTGGAATTTATTCTCAACTGAACCCAAGGAGTCGGTGACCTCACAAGCCTCATATCAAAGTGAGTAATTTTGCCCGCCCCCTACCCCTGCTCCCCTCCCTTTCTCCCTACCCCCGTTTTGGGTGACGGGGTTTAAGTAAGTAGTATCCCCACTTTGTGGAAATTTAATGCCTTAAATGACCACTGTTCCTGTCTTTCTCATTTGCTCTTTCTCGTTCCTAATCTGTTCTATCAATCTACTTCGCTAGATCAGTCACCCACCTTTTTTTTCTTGAAAACTCTCCAAAACCTGGTTTGTGTATGAGGTCTGTTGGTCAGCTTGGGGATATTGGGGTTGCTGAAGACAGAGAAAGATGGAGTATGCTGGTTAAACGATCATCTGTGGTGCCCCAACGACCTCAGAGTTACGGGATAGGATAGGATAGGATAGGATAGGATAGGATAGGATAGGATAGGATAGGATAGGATAGGATAGGATAGGATAGGATAGGATAGGATCTGCCAAATGGTCACTATAACTTCCTACAGTATTATTATTTAGCAGTTTCGGAATTTTCTATGCATGTGTTTTGTTAATATTTTATAAGGATGTTTAGATTTTATTTTGTTTTTGTAAAAGGGGGGGGTCGATAAATTGTAATAAAGCCTCAGCGTCCCGTGTATGGGATGTCTTTTTTCTAAAGTGACTGGTTGGTGGAGTGCCTTCAATGTTACCGTTAGAGTCGTGTCAGAATATCTTTCATACAGATCGGGGGCGAACTCTCTTTCAACCAAGTTGTGGTCCTGATTCGGCTCTTTGCAGCCTGCTGGACCCTAGCACTATAAACAATGACTAACTAACTAACTTTTCCCACTTCCCATTCTCACTCCTCCTTTGGTAAAAGTGTCGATTGCTTATATCTGTATACGTCGGCGTCCCCCGTTGGGGTGCCGGGGATTTCAGTATAAATAGTATCCCCACTTTCTGGTAATTTAGTGCTTTAAATTCCCACTGTCGCTGTCTTTCTCATTTGCTCTTTCTCATTCCTACTCTGTTCTATCAATCTGCTATACTATCTTCTTCTTCGATAGACCAGTCACCAACCTTTTTTCTTGAAAACACTTCCGGGACAAGACTCGCTCGCTGATAGGTCTAGGCAGCTACTTTCTCATCATCGGGCACTGGATACTTTCTGCCCTAATGGTAAGATCTTGAAGAGGGAGTAGACTACTGTGGTCCTGTTTATACAGAGTTTGGTGCACTGAAGACTGTGTACTTAGCTCAGTGTCCGAAGAGCTGTGTTGCTGTTGATTCCTTGACACGCTGTGTTGTCTTGGAGTTTTTTCCCTGTAGGTAGACTGGTGGGCTATCTTCGCGCAATGCTGGAGATGCCTCGGCAGCCAACATTAGCGACTACTTGGTTTTGTTGTTCGCCGAGTTGGGCTCACGATATAACGCCTGCTCGTCTGTAACATATGAGACGAAATTCTGCACAACCCTGAATAATAGGTATGTGCAGAGCGTCTCACTGAAGGCCAAAGTAGCCCTCAGTGATAGCTCCACATTTCTATACATAAGCGACAAACATTCTGCTACGTCCGTGGTCCACTGGAATCTCCCCTCTAATTTCCTATACATATACAAATATAAGTCGTGGCTAACTATACACATAAAGAAATAATACTATTATAAACATTCTCGGGCACAGCCACTGGTCTGCAAGCAAACATACAGGTTAAACAACAGTGGATCCGTACATAATACAACATGGCGTCAGCCGGTCATGCTTGCCTCGTGGTCGGATTCTTCCACGTGGTCACGCAAAGTCGGACTAACAATTCACTCTATGCGTAGCAAATTCCACAAACATAATTCAACAATAATATAAATACATCACGATGAAACAGAAGTATGTTTATTTACCTGTTTGACTATGTCAGGCCGTGGCTACTTAATTGAATTCGAATATCTCTTCTCAGGAGAGATTCTATCAGAGAGTACTGTGTACTCCTCAGCGTTTCAAACTAGACTGACTC
>CM072518.1:48344695-48369695 GCA_036898135.1 Oncomelania hupensis | reverse complement strand
TTTTTCTTGAAAACTCTTCCTGGACAAGACTCCTTGTTTGTGTATGAGGTCTGTTGGATCAGCTTGGGAGTGTTGGACGCTTTCTGCCGGGTGGTCACTAGGGCTTCCTATGATGTTATTATTTAGCACTATAGGCATTTTATTTGTATGTGTTTTGTTGATGATTTATAATGATGTTTGTATTCTATTTTGTTTTTGTAACCGGGGGTTCGAGTAGTTGGGGTAAAGCCTCAGCCGTCCCCTGCGTGGGATGTCTTTATTGTAAAGTGACTGGCCCGTGGAGGGAGTTCAATTTTCCCACTAGGGTTGTTTCGGCAGATCTTTTATGCGGATTGGGGGTTGTCCGGTCCTGATTTGGCTCGGAAGAGTCCGCTGGACCTAAAGCAGCAATCAATCAATCAATCAATAGTCCTCCGGATGAGAGTATAAACCGAGGTCTAGTCTGACAGCGGCCGAGGTTTAAGTTGGGCCTTTCCGCTTCAACTCTCGGCGAATCTCAGCTACGCTGTGTGAAAGCGTGTGGCGGTGGCGCGCTTCCTCTTGGAGTCCCTGCCTGCTCTTAGCTGACCACCTGAGGAGTGAGAGAGGAGGGACGCGGAAGGGCAGACAAACAGTGGCCTCCTCTCAGGTGCAGCTAGTTATCTCTCCTGTTTGTGTTTGGGATCAAGGGACGGCTTGCCTTGTTTTCTTTTCCTCGACCTTCACCCCATCCCCCCTCCATTTTCCTCCCCCCCCTCATTCTCCCCTTCCTCTCTCCCTCCCCTTTCCCAAAGAGGCTTTTTCTCATCTGCATGCCTGTCTCTGCCTATTCGTCAATTTCTATTTGTCTTTGTCTGTCACCAACAATCTACTCTCTCTGTCTCGCCCTCTCTCTGTCTGTTTCTGCCTCTCTCTCTGTCTCTCTGTCATTCTCTTTCTCTCTCTCTCTCTCTCTCTCTCTCTCTCTCTCTCTCTCTCTCTCTCTCTCTCTCTCTCTCTCTCTCTCTCTCTCTGTCTCTGTGTTAAAGGTTACTTTAATTTGTTAATGGACAGATTGGAAGATTAGTCTAACATATTAATCCTTGATTTAAAAAAAACTCTCTCTCTTTCTCTCTCTGTCTCTTACTCTCTCTCTCTTAGTCTCTCTGTCTGTCTGTCTGTCTCTACTTCTCTATCTCTCTCTCTCTCTCACTTCCGGTATCACCTTTTATATGTTGCTTGTCAAATTCCAAGAACTGTTTTCATGCACTCGCGACATATATCCGCACACTGCGCGCAGATACCTTGTTTCTGAACCCTCTACCCCCTCTACACCTCTCTCTCTCTCTAACTCTCTCTCTCTCCCCCACCCCCTCTCCGAACACCACTTTCGATTTTCTGTTGGTCAAGCTATATGCAGAAACTGTTTTCACCCAAATTCCAAATTCGACCTGTTCGCACATAGACCCCGATTGTTGTTTTTTTACTGTAAAACTCGTCTTCCCCTTCCTCACAACACCAGACTCCTTCACACTTTTCTCTCTCTCCCTACCTCTCTCTCTCCCACCCCCCACCCCCAGCTCTCTCTCTCCCATTACCTCTCTCTCGGGGGACCCGGATGGTGACGTTACTGTTAACAAATCAAGGAAATTTGTCCGACCTTCGAATTACAAATTCATCAATAAACATGCCTGTTGTTGGTCTACCAACAGCAGTGGAACTTGCTTTGGGGTCCCTGCTCGCAGAAAAATCGCTTTCCAGTTGGAAAATTACAGGCAGTGGTGACACTACGGTAATTGTTCTCCGTTTAAAAGGCGAAGGCTCTAATCAACCAGATGACGACACAGAGAATGAAGCAGGTCACAACGTTTATTATCTACGCAAGTGTCCCAGTCAAATTCGCCGTGACAACAACAGAGCTCTTCAACATAAGCAACTTAAGTCCTCAGAAATTCTTAAGGCAAGTTATTTGAATATTTCTGCATCACCATTCGAGCCGTCGGTCGAAGAAAATAATGCTTATGTTGACAATAGGCCTATTATTGACAGTTGCTGTGCTAGTAGTAGTAACTACAAAGACGATGCAACCATGCCGTCAGCCAGCACGTGCAATACGCTTTCATACCTACCTGATACAGCCAGTGTGCTACATTCCATTGCTGCTAATACTCACACTACTGATCTACATTTTGTTGGCTGTGTTGACAAGTCGCCACGCTCTGTACCACAACAAGTAGGCCTGCCAGATTTAAATATCAATGACCCGACAACAAAGCCTAGCGCTGCGGAGTTTCAACCACAGACAGTGATGGAGTATGTCAATGGAATTATTGATAAACGCAGACTGAGCAGTCTGAAAAACCCACAGAGAAACAGAACTTTCAGAAAATGTTCGGTGATCGTCGCTGATGGCAAAGAATACGTGATCTGCCAGAGTGAGGACGTGGTGTTGGCCATGGACTGCGAGACATAAGTGGAAGCACTGGCTGATCCTGCAATCAGCGCGCTACTTGACGCCAGATGAGAAATTGTGGTTGTACAGACTTCGAACTGGTCAACCGGTGGATAGAGGAAAGAGACTGGTGGTCACTAAGGCAGAAAACGACCTGTGCACGCTAATGGAATTGATCAGGTTCTTCCTGGGTGGACTACAGTCGTGATCAAAGACATTTGATATTGAATAACATAATAATGCTGTGGTTTCCATGGCAATAAAACACGCGTGTGTCCATTATTATGATTTTTTGGAAATCATTGGACATTGTAACCCTAATCCCATCGTACCCCCTTCAAAATGGACAAATAGTCTAAAAATCGAATAAAATTCTGAATCTGAATTACCTCTCTCTCTCGACCATACCCCCCCCCCCCTCTCTCTCTCTCTCTCTCTCTCTCTCTCTCTCTCTCTCTCTCTCTCCGATTCTCCTCCCGAGTGTGTGTAGGGCAATTTCCGAGATATATTTCGAGCGGCTGTGGACCTTACTTTATTCATACCAAAGAGCTTTGTTTATGACGGTCTATTAGCGCCAAAACCGAGAGTTACCATTATCACGAGATAATTCAAATTATCACGTGTTCTGTGTAATTTACAGAGATACCGGTAATCCGCAGTGTTAATTAATAATTATCAGTATTTGCCACGCTTTCTTAGCTCCAAAACCTGATAATTACTAATATCATGAGATAATTACAATTATCAAGCGATAATTACAATTATCACTGAAAATTATAAATATCAAGATGAGCATGCACGGCCCGATGCGCGATGCGCATGCGCGGCAGCGGCACTGTTCCCAGCACGCCTGGGGTTTTGGCCCTATTAAAGCGTGGCCAAAACTGAAAATTAGTAATTAACACTGTGAATTACCGGTATCTCTGTGAATTACACAGAACACGTGTTAATTACAATTATCACTGATACATGTAAGTTTTGCAGGTTTTGACGCTAGTAAGCCGCCGGACCAGAAATAAGCATGATCACGTGAAAATTATAATTATCAAGTGAAAATTGTAATTATTATGTGATAATTACAATTTTCAGTTTTGGCGCATTTCCAGGCTGATTGATAGAGCCAAAACTGAAAGTTAAACATGATCACACGAACATATTTGTAATTTTTCAATGATAATGGTAATTATCTCTTGATAATTGTAATTATCCCATGATATTTGTAATTATTAGGTTTTGGCGCTAGTAGGCCGCCATATTTGTTCATACCGTCGCCGCCTCTGCGCCATTCTCCCCCTTCCCCATCTCTTCCCTCACTACATTTATCCCCCTTCTCTAGCCCTGCTCCTATAAACTACATATCTCGCTCTATCCCTTTTTGTCTTTCTTTCTGATCACACTTTCCGATTGTTTATCGGTCAAGCTACAATGAATTGGTTTTCAACTACTCTCTACATAGTTTGGCACACAGCTTTTTTATTCTGCTCATCTCTCGGTCTTTGTTTATATCTATCTCTGTCTGTCTGTCTCTATGTCTCTCCTCTCTCTCTCTCTCTCTCTCTCTCTCTCTCTCTCTCTCTCTCTCTCTCTCTCTCTCATTAGTGTTACAAACCCCAATGTAAAGTTGTAACAAAGTTCACCCAGGGCTTACTCTTTTAGCCTTGTTAAATGGAATTGTTATCTTATCTTATCTTATCTTATCTTTCTTGTTAGATGTTAGATAATTGTATGCGTTAATTAATAATGGTCGGTTAGGAGAGGATGTAAGGTTTGGTTTTCAAGCCTATAATAATTTTTTCCTTTATCCCATTGAACTTTCCAATCTTCTGTGTTCAACGTTCTCTCCCTCTCTCTCATCCCCTCCTTTCCTCTTCTCATACTCCACCCCACCTCTTCCTCTCTCTCTCTTGCTCTCTCACCCCTTCCCCCCCCCTCTCTCTCTCTCTCTCTCTCTCTCTAGCACAGTAATACTTTCCTACCCCACTTTCCAATTGTTTTATGGTCACCTTTTGGCTCTTATAAGATCTAACTCTGTTGTTTTTGATAAAAACAAATCCTCTTCGCTACATTGTTTTCTCTCTGACACCTCCTCTTGATCCCGCTGATCTCTCCTCTTCTCTTCTCTGCCCACCCCCCCCCCCTCTTCCCCCTCCACACACACACTTTCCGCAACCCTCACCGTATCCCCTTCCCCATTCCCCTTTCCCTTTCCCTATCCCCTGTTCTTTGTTTGTTGGTCAACCAGCAGGATCTGTTTTCATCCACGCACGACATATTTTGACACAGACGTGGGCTCTCCCTGCCTCTCTTAGGCACGTGTTTATAAAATACCTGTGCGAGTGTGGACGCTGTTTGTTAGTCAAGATCTTCAAATCCGGTTTTCAGCATCTCGTGGAATCCCTTGCCACACTGAAACCTCCTTCCTGCCCCCACTCTTTCTCCTCCTCCTCCACCTACTCCTCCCCTTCCTATACCTCTTCTTCTTCACCCGGGACACATTGGTCGAAGGCTACCAGAAGCATGGTTGAGTAGTCACCTCAACAGGCAATAAAGCATGCTCTCATGCTTCAGAGCACTGCTTCCTATACTCTTCAAGCTCTACAGTGACGGGAAAAGCGCAATTTCACTGTAAATAAATACAGAATGTTTCTCTACAACATTCCGCTCTTTCCATCTCAAAAACTCATTTGCCTTCTTGGATTATTAAATTATTTGAAACCAAGTGAGGACACTATCCGGCGTCAACAAACGGTTAAAAAATATTCTCAAACGGTTCGTAAAAGACAGTTGACCTAGGAAAAAAAAACGAAACTTACATTTTCTATTTTCATGAGTTGATTGGTCAATGCTCCTAGGGCTTGAAGATTATAGGAAGCAGTGCTCTGAAGTATGAGAGCATGCTTTATGGCCTAGTAGCCTTCGACCAATATGTATCGGGTGTCTTCATCATCATCATCATCATCATCATCATCATCATCATCATCATCTTCTTCTTCTTCTTCTTCTTCTTCTTCTTCTTCTTCTTCTTTATGTATCTTTTCTCTTTGTTGCTCTTTGGCTTATTCTTGTTCTTCTTCTACTTTCTGTTTTGTTGTTGTTGTTCTTTTTTTTCTTATTTTTCTTCTTCTTCTTCTCCTCCTCCTGCTCTCTCTTTCTTCTTCTTCTTCTTCTTCTTCTTCTTCTTCTTCTTCTTCTTCTTCTTCTTCTTCTTCTTCTTCTTCTTTTTCTTCTTCTTCTTCTTTATGTATCTTTTCTTCTTGTTGCTCTTTGTCTTATTCTTGTTCTTCTACTTTCTGTTTTGTTGTTGTTCTTCTTCTTTTTCTTCTTCTTCTTCTCCTCCTTCTGCTCTCTCTTTCTCTCTCTTGTCCTTCTCTTCTTTTTCTCCTTCTTCTTCTTCTTCTTCTTCGTCCTATTTAATGAGTTAGTTAGTCATTGTGTATAGGGTCCAACGGAGCGCAAAGAGCCGAATCAAGACCACAACTTGGTTGAAAGAAGGCTCATCCGTGATCCGTATAAAAGATCTGCTGAAACAACCCTATCGGTAACACTGAAGACACTCTCCAGCCGGTCTCTTTACAATAAAGGCATCCCATGAAGGGGATGCTGAGGTTGTACTCTAATTTATCGAACACCCGTTCACAAAAACAAAATAGAATATAAACCTAATTATAAACAAATAACAAAATTCATACATATAAAATGCCTGCATTGCTAAATAATAATAATAATACCATAGAAAGCCATAGTGACCATTTAGCTGAAAGCGCCCAATATCCCCAAGCTGACTTAATAGACCCCATACACAAAAGAGAAGTTTTGGAAGAGTTTTCCCCCAAAAAATGTAGGTGACTGGTCTAGCGAAGAAGTTAGTAGATTGATAGAATAGATTAGGAACGAAAAAAAAGAGAATGACAGAGACAGTGGGAATTTAAAGCACTAAATTGTCCATTCATTTCATTCATTAGGTAAGTTAACGTCCCCGGACACAATGCAATATTGTCAACAAAGTGGGGATACTATTTATA
This sequence comes from Oncomelania hupensis, assembly GCA_036898135.1. Classification (NCBI taxonomy): domain Eukaryota; kingdom Metazoa; phylum Mollusca; class Gastropoda; order Littorinimorpha; family Pomatiopsidae; genus Oncomelania; species Oncomelania hupensis. The sequence continues at coordinate 48,363,263 of CM072518.1, read as the reverse complement.
CAGAAAACTCCGGCACTCCAACGGGGGAATCCTCTTTAATGTTGTCTTTGATCTGTCTGTCTCTCCCTTTGTTTGCTTTTTGTTTTGTTATTCCACTTGAAAGAAAGATTAAGAAAGAAAGAAAGAAAGAAAGAAAGAAAGAAAGAAAGAAAGAAAGAAAGAAAGAAAGAAAGAAAGAAAGAAAGAAAGAGGAAGGAAGGGGAAAACGATTTATAACCGGTGTGAAATTTTCACTCTCTAAATATTGCAATTGTTTCTGCGTTATTTAAATATAGGTTATTCCATTTATTTATTTCTTTTATTATTCTCATTCTTTCCCATGCATCATAATCTGAATGGAGAATTCTGGAACTTTACATTCAATAATTCGTTATATTAATTACGAAAAAAAACCACAATGACTACAAAATAAATGAGGAATCGTAATTTTATTATATACAATCCCTATTTTTGTCTAGCTACAAATGTAATGTTTAAGTGCAAAAATGAATGCGTTTCAACATTACGTTGTGTGACCTTTTAGCAGAACATTATGACCCTATAACATTATAACATTATTATTTGTGGAGTCATTTCCTCGGAAACGGGGTATCCACAGTACTATGAAGAAGAAGAAGAAGACCCAGAATGCACAAATTGATGATAAAACTGTTCAGTCGTGTGACCCGCAACAAACAAATTGATGACGTTTGTCGCCTTCGCGCGTTGCCAGCAGGACGGAAGCCTGTCTCTGGTTACACAAGCACTGGTATTTACGAGGCAGAGAACAAGGTTCATTGCAGATTTATTGCTAGCTGTTTCTTCACCATTTCGCCATTTCTGCATCGACTAAATAATGATACCCGGGCATGACTGGACTAGGATTTGTGACGTGAATGTATGATTGCATAACGTTTGGATGTGTGTGTGTGTGTGTGTGTGTGTGTGTGTGTGTGTGTGTGTGTGTGTGTGTGTGTGTGTGTGAGTATGTGTGTGTGTGCATGTTGTGTGTGTTGTGTATCGTGTGTATATATGTATGTGTGTGTGTTTCTGTGTGTGTGTGTTATGTGTGCGTAATTGTCTAGTATCACAGATGTTAATTGACATTACATTAATTCAATGAATAATAAATGTAAATATTTGAAATGAATGGTTCGTGCTAGTATTCCTTAAAGAATGTGACACACAACACGCCACTTTCCTTTACGAGAGAGAGAGAGAGGGGGGAGGAGGAAGACAGAGATAGAAAGACAGACAGATACAGAGGGATTGAAATTGAGATTCAGACGTTTTATTTGTAAGGAGAGAGACAGAAAGACAGACACGGACAGACAGAGACAAAGAGAAGGAAGAGAGGAAGGGAGAAAGGAAGCATACTGTAGTGGAATAGGTGCAGACAGAGCGCTTCCAGACTGAGGGAATGGAGGAACGAAATAAAGAATAGGAAATGAAAAAGCCTGATCAATAGGAAACGAAGGACAGAAAAGAAACTCTTGTCCTATGTACACGGCTGGTGGTTGTTCTAAATCTTTCCCTCCGCTACCCGTTGCAATTAATAAGAATGAGTGCTGCTGAGGGAGTGTTCAGGAAACCTCTTTTGAAAGGAGCAATGTTTGTATGCACACAAAACAAGCGATTTGCATATGAGAATGAGCACATGATTGTTCAAAAGGCGCGTTGCTCTGTATTATGGGTTTTAAATTAGATGAATGCCCTGCGTTGAAACGAGTCATGACATTTTAATTGAGATGAATGTCAGTAGCGTATTATTAAAGTTCAACTAACATCAAGATTCGTAATACTGCCTCAAGAAATGCAAGACAGTCTGTGTGCAATCAAGCACAACACGTGACGGTCAACAGAGCCTGGGTAAACAACTGATAGTTTGATAGTCAGTTGGGAGAAAAATAAATGACGGGTTCTCCTCTATGACGTCATATGAGGGACGGAAGTTGCGACAGAAGCGATGCATTTTGGGAGGGTGGAGGGGGGGGGGGGATGAGTGACGCCCGTGTGTCACAGGCAGGGCGCTAAAGTCCACAATCGCCTGCTTAAGCCGGGGAGGATTTGTCAGCGCTAAACCTGTCATTGCGGGGACCAGGCCTCAAGTGGAGGCATCCATCATCTCCTCGTGTTGGCCTCCGCTGCTTCTTCAAAATTGCTAGCTTTGTCATCGCCAGAGTCAATGCTCAAAGCTCGGACCGCATTTCGATGTGAGTAAAAGCATGAAAAGCCTAGTCTCAAGAGGGTCAGCTCTGTAGTGTATACCTGTAATGGCCTATTGCGAGGTTGTGACGTGGGGTTCTATTGTTGCTGGACTCTGCACAATGGACTGCTATAACCCTCTCGTCTTATTCTATGGAGACCGCTAGTGAATCACCCTGTGAATTACCTTAATACATTTATTTGTTTAGCTCGGTCTGTGTTTAGGCTGGGGTACAGAGATAGATAGAAAAAATGTTAAAAGATCACTGTCACACTAGCTTTCACACGGCTATGAATCATATGTAGTCCAGCCACTTGATAACAGTAAAAATCACACATTTATTTCCTCTACTCTATACACGATCTTCGAAGTACGAATCTAACTTAAAAGTTCAATTGTCAATGCGAATGGTTAGCTCGCTGATAGTCTAGGCAGCTACTTTTTCATCATAGGGCACTGACTACTTTCTGCCTTAAAGGTCAGCGGTTTTGAAGATTGGACTACTGTGGTCCTGTTTATACAGAGTTTTAGTGCACTTAGCGAAGATGCACTTAACTTCGTTGTTGAAGCGCTGCGTTGAGGTCGCTTCCGGGACAATCTGTGTTGTCGTGGCTTGTGTTCGACGGGTGGGCTATCTGCGCACAATGCTGTAGATGCCTCGGCAGCTAACTCTAAGCGTCGATTAGGTTCTGTCCTTTGCAGAGTTGGGCTCACGATATACCGCCTGCTCGTCTGTAACATATGAGACGAAATTCTGCACAACCCTGTATAATAGGTCTGTGCAGAGCGTCTCACTGAAGGCCAAAGTAGCCCTCAGTGATAGGTATACATCTCTATACCTAAGCGACAAACATTCTGTGGTCCACTGGAATCTCCACTCTAATTTAATATACATATATAACTATAAATCGTGGCTAACTATACAAATAAAGAAATAATAATATTATAAACATTCTCGGGTACAGCCACTGGTCTGCAAGCATACATATAGGTTAAACAACAGTGGTTCCGTCAGGGATACAACATGGCGTCGACAGGTCATGCTTGCCTCGTGGTCGGATTCTTCCATGCGGTCACGCAAAGTCGGACTAACAATTCAATTCTTTGCATAGCAAATTCCACAAACATAATTCAACAATAATATAAATACATCACGATGAAACAGATGTATGTTCATGTACCTGTTTGACAATGTCAGGCCGTGGCTACAATACAATACAAGATTATTGCTTTAGGTCCAGCGGACTCTTTCAAGCCAAATCAGGACCAATGGGGCTACTTGATTGAATTCGAATATTCAACAAGTACTGCTGTCTAATCTTCTCAGGAGAGATTCTGTCAGAGTGTACTGTGTACTGCTCAGCGTTTCAAACTCGACTGACTTTCTACCTGGCTTTGCCTGAATCAGCCAGAACTGGTTCTAACCACTCTACCTGTGTTCTCACTGGATGAGAATCCCGATCTAACGCACGCTGCGATGATGTCACTACATGGCTCGCGTCAAGCTCGCAGTGTGTGTACACATCAGTAATACCTTCATCGTCTGCTATAGACTACCAGTACCTAAGTATTACTACTGACTAAACGAGCAAAAGCTATAGGGCTGTGCGGTGTAAACTGAGCTCTTGTTACAGAGGTAATTTTTTTTTTAACCTCGCCGAAGTCAATCCAACAGTCATTGGCTTTTGAAGTCTTAAGTACGCGTTTTGTTTGTTTGGTTTTAAGCGAAAGTCATCTATGGAGAACCATTTATTCCGGTGTGTTTTATATACTCTGGTTTTTAGCCCTCTCTGTCTGGTCTTCTTGTATTCTGTGAGGTTTCAAACTCGCTGAAGTAGTCCAGCAATCATAGGAAAGAGATAGCTTTGTTACATGTACACTTATACAGGTGTCGAGGCATGAGCTTTAGGCATTCAGATGTGGCCAATGTCTCAGCAGGATCGGAAACTCTGTATGTAAGTTAGTGTAAATTCCTAGAAAGAGTTTGATACATTGTAGTAAGGCCATTAGAGACAGTGCATCCCACGACTGCAAAACAAAAGAAAACTCGAAGATTTTCAAAAAACTTATAACGAGGTTGAAAACCTCTGAATGACTTGAGATGATTGACTTGAGAGTACCATTGAATGACTTCAGGTGTTTGCTTAAATGTCTGTTGAACTGACTGAGCCGCCTTCTTTCCGAAGAAGTGTTCTATTTTAGGTTGTTCAGGCTATAAGAGCAGGCTACCAAGGATGTTTATTTGCGTTTTGTGTGTGCGTGTATGTGGGTGTGTGTGTGTATGTGTGTGTGTATGTGTGTGTATGTGTGCGTGTATTTATGGAGTTATGGGGTGCTAAACTTTGCCTTTTTATGCACAAAATGGGTCTTTTAGCTAATGCCCCTCTTTTTTCTAAGTAAACAGGAGTGTTCTTTAAGTACATGTGAGTGCTCTTGGAGTGCATGAAACTGTTTTAAATACTTGGGAGCGCTCAATCCGGGATGGGCTGTTTTCTGGACAAATTTGAAGCAAAAGGGTTGGGGCAAGGATTAGCATTAGGAGACGAAATAGGTCAACTTGTTTACGAAAAAAGTCATTTTCTGATCTAATTCTTTCATTTTTAGATTAATTTTGCGCTCTTTCCGTTAAAGAAAAACAAAAGCGTTCTGATGACTACATTTCGTCCCAAACACCAATTTGCCATGAATACAGATAGTGTGTGTTTGTGTGGGTGTGTGTGTGTGTGTGTGTGTGTGTGTGTGTGTGTGTGTGTTTGTAGAAAAATGCAGTTATTTTTATGAACTCTTTAGATTCTACCTACGTTCTTTTGACGGCCCCGTTATTTTGATGTCAAAACATTGTTCCGTTGGGGTTAGGGCTGTGTTAGGCTTAGGGTTAGTTTAAGGATTAGGATTAAGGTTAGGGTTTGGGTTAGAGTTGGGTCTAGGATTAGCTTCAAATAATGGACACATTAAAAAAAAAGAAGTTAAAACAACGTATGTGACGATTCATAAAAGCCATAACAACGACGTTTTCGCAAACGTGTGTATGAGTGTGGATGTGTGTGTGTGTGCGTGGGTGACAATGAGTTTCTTAAGAAATTACATTGTTGTCACATTAAAATGGGATATAATTAGAAATCTATGTCCAAACCTATCACTTGATTTAGAAGTTTAGTCAAAAAATAAAAAAAATGTCTATTATATATAAGCACTCTTTTGTAGCGGTTTTCAAACAAATAGATACCACAGATTGAAATACACCCGACTGTTATCAAACTGAATTCGAATGGAGTGGAACCTAGCTCCAGTCGATAAAGAGCAGACCTCTTACTACGGAAAGGAGGCATGGTGACATGGCGCCTTCAGTACACGCCACATTCGCGTGTAAGATTTACGTGTCACTCAGAGGTTGCGAGTTTTGATTCTGCCTTGCGTTAAAAATATAAAACCAGGGGCGGACGAGGGGGGGGGGTTTCCGGGGTTTCCGGAACCCCCCCCCCCCCCCCAGCCCAAAAAAAAAAAAAGGAAAAGAAAGAAGAAGAAGAAGGAGAGAAAGAGAGAGAGAGAGAATACAATTATAAAAATAAAAATAAACATAAAATAAATAATATATATATATATATATATATATATATATATATATATATATATATATATATATATATATATATATATATATATATATATATATATATATATATATATATATATATATATATATATATATATAATTTTATTTATTTTATTTATTTATTTTTTTTTATACGAATTTTGGAAACCCCCCCAAAAAAACTAACTGATCCGCCCCTGAAAACTGCATTGCTGCGAACGCTCTTGGTACCATTTTCTCATTTTTCCTCCACTAACGCTACCAAGACACTTTATTGTAGGGTTTTATATATGAAATCAAAAGTATTCAAGTTAGAATTACATCAAGATTCGTAAGACTGCGTCAAGAAATGCAAGACAGTGTGCGGTCAGGCACAACACGTGATGGTCAACAGAGCGTGACAAGAGAGTCAGCCAAGCGGAACCTGCCTCCAACCACGACCGGTACCACTAGGGCAGTAACCGTGAAATCGCAGGATGTCCATTATCTCTGGAAGGAGGCTGGCATCGATGAGCTAGCTAGTGCACTGCAGGAATAATGATCAAGTCCCCCGCAAGCCATCGTACCATACCATCTCTGAGTTTACACTTCTGAAGTAGTCATCTTCTTAAGTAATAGCACTAGGGTGGAGACACTAGGGTGGAGACAGTGGTAGCGGTAGTGGTGGTGATGATGATGATCGATGTTGGTGTTGTTGGTAGTGGTGGTGGCCAGGATCATGACTTTTGGGTCGTCTGTTTTGGTTATTCCTCTACTGATAATAGTTAGTAGTAAGTTATATTGTAAGGTTAATGTCTTATAATAATTCATTAAAACACACACCCCCGTTGGGGTTGCCGGTGGTTTCAGTATAAATAGTATCCCCACTTTCTGGAAATTTAGTGCTTTAAATTCCCTCTGTCGCTGTCTTTCTCATTTGCTCTTTCTCATTCCTGCTATGTTCTATCAATCTGCTATACTATCTTCTTCTTCGCTTGACCAGTCACCTACCTTTTTTCTTGAAAACTCTTCCGGGACAAGACTCCTTATTTGTGTGTGAGGTCTGTTGGATCAGCTTGGGAATATTGGACGCTTTCTGCCAGGTGGTCACTAGGGCTTCCTTTGATATTATTATTTAGCAATGTAGGCATTTTATATGTATGTGTTTTGTTGATAAGATATAATGTTTGTATTCTATTTTGCTTTTGTAAACGGGGGTTCGATAAATTAGAGTGCAGCCTCAGCGTCCCCTGCATGGGATGTCTTTATTGTAAAGTGACTGGCTGGTGGAGAGCTTTCAATTTTACCACTAGGGTTGTTTCAGCAGATCTTTTATGCGGGTCAGGGGTTGTCCGGTCCTGATTTGGCTCGGAAGAGTCCGCTGGACCTAAAGCAATAATGATGTAATGTTCATTAAAACACACACACACACACACACACACAATATTAAGCAGTGCAGTTAGCTTCCGCTAATTAAGAGTATTCATGCGCTTACCCGCGCTTAAAAGGCTCCAATTCGCGAAGGCTTTGTTCATTTTTTGGCGAAAACGGGTTTATCCTGAAATTTGCCTTGTTTTTTCATTAAACAAAGATAAATTGGGGTTTCGCTGCTCAAACCCACCGCTAAAGATTGAATTTTCCATTTGAAGACTACAGGGGAAAAAATGCACATGTCACACATTTCCACTTTTGAGATAAATGAAATTTTGTCTTTGAAAGTCGCTATGTTTGTTCTTACTGTATTTCTTGGGACACTAAGTGTTTTGTCTTAAAGATATATCACTTCTTTTGTATTCATGAGAATTTCTCTGTCCAGATTGTGTAATTTAATTAAATATGGAGGATTTAAACCACCAGGGTGGTCATGGACATGTGCCTTTTTTCCTTTTTACAGACCACTCACTTGAGACTTTCTTCTACAAGCTGAATTGCAATGTACTCAGTCAATGTAAAATGGATTATAATGCCTATTTTGCTGTGGTAAATGAGTAGGTATGATGGAAATGAAGTTGATTTTGTTATTTTTGATGCCTGTACGAAGACCACAGGGGAAAAAGGGCACATGTCACATTTTCCAATTTTTTGAGTTATGTCCCCTACTATATAAACATAGAAGCCTAAAGGTTAGCAAAATAATCAAATTCAATCCAAAAAAGGCCTATGTACTGCTACAGAAACACCCAAAGAAAAGGCATACAGGGGAAAAAGGGCACAAGTCCAGACTGTAAAATGGGAAAAAGGCCTATGTCACAAACAACAATTCCTTTTTTTTGGGTTGGATTTTACTATTTGCTAACCTTCAGGCTTATGTTTATATAGTAGGGGACATAACTCAAATAATTGGAAAATGTGACATGTGCCCTTTTTCCCCTGTGGTCTTCATTTCGGTTCTGATAGGGAGTTATTTCCCCTGTTTTAACAGCCGTGTGACCTTTGACCCTATTTGTGAGTGAACCAGGCGGCTTGAAGTGTGCGACTTTGGTGTCTGGGATAGCATAGGGTCTATTTTAATCAACATAAAACGAAATACCTTACGAGCAATTGTTTTTATGGGTTCTATCTCTTACCGGCTTTGGCAGATGCTATTTTTAGCTTAGCTTGCCCTTGCTATTAATAGGCACAAAAACTACGGGATTTGTCATTTAAAAAAAACAACAACTATACTTTCGAAAAGAATTTTTTTTTTGTTGTAAGCTTATTTTTTCAGTGGGGCAACAATCACTGTGAATGTTATAAGGCTCTGTCAAGGGACCGTGATCAAAGTGGGCCCCTTTAAGTGATTAGCATTATTAAAATATGTATTACACTATTCATCAGTATTAATATAGCATGATACTATGAAATAATAATAAAGTTGACAAAAGTATAGTTGAACCACGGGATATTATTATACATATTCTATATTTAAACTATGTTGGCAACAATCTTTATTTTCAAGACGACGAGCTCGGGAAGTCGACTCTACTTCTCAGGTAAATCAGAACTCAGACATCAGCATTGATTCCTGCAACTTCCATACTGCGACACAAATAGCCTCCTTAACGAGCTCTTTGATTTCTCTCTCTCTCTCTCTCTCTCTCTCTCTCTCTCTCTCTCTCTCTCTCTCTCTCTCTCTCTCTCTCTCTCTCTCTCTCTCTCTCTGTCTCTGTCTCTGTCTCTCTCTCTCTCTCTTTTTGTTTGTCTGTCAGTCTCTGCCTTTCTTTCTAATTTTTTTTATATCTCTCTATCGCTTTATCTGTCTCTTTTTTTCTTTCTGTCTCTCTGTCTCTGTCTCTCTCTGCATGGATTTAAGTTAGGCCTATCTATATCTTTCTCTTTCTCTTGTCCCCTATACGCTCTGTGTCCGGGGACGTTAATCTAAATAATGCGAAAAATCTTTCTCTCTGTCTCTCTCTTTCTTTCTGTCTTTCTTCTTCTTCTTTCTTTCTTTCTTTCTGTCCGTTTTTCTTCACGGTCTTTCTTTCTTTCTTTCTGTCTTTCTTCTTCTTCTTCTTCTTCTTCTTCTTCTTCTTCTTCTTCTTCTTCTTCTTCTTCTTCTTCTTCTTCTTCTTCTTCTTCTTCTATATTTCTATCTTACACGACTCCGGCGTGATTTGATGACCCGTTAGAAAGTATCGACTACCATTGCGGCAAAAGAAAAAGTCTTCACTTGATTACATTTACCTGAAGCTAAAGTTCAACCCTTTCCAAGGAATAAGATAGTGCTATTTGCGAGGAAAGAGAACGATAAGGGGGAAGGAGAGAGAGAGAGAGAGAGAGAGAGAGAGAGAGAGAGAGAGGGAAAGAGAGAGAGAGAGAGAGAGAGAGAGAGAGAGAGAGAGAGAGAGAGAGAGAGAGAGAGAGAGAGAGAGAGACTCAGACTCGGGCAGTTTATTCACAACAAAGACAGATTTTAGGCTTGAACCAAATCTTACAATCGTTCTTCCTTTCATTCAAGCCCTAGCTTAACTGGGCGAGACAAACCGAACCTTGTCTCGGCGAACCAAAGGTCAAAAATGCGGTTTTATTCTTAATTGGGTCTTCCCGAGACCAGCCGAGACGAGACAGGAGATCGGGCGTCACGGCGAGCTCTTTCGTTTCTGAACTGGGGCTATTTTTAGCTGCGTCGAAACTGACATACCTGACAAAGTTACGTTAGCAACAATGGCGGCCTTCGATCGTGAATTGAAAACTGCAGAAGATTTTGCCGTTGTTCTAGCGCTGTATGTCATAAGCGAGAACGAAGGGGCAGCAGAAAAAGAAAGAAAGCAAAAGGCAATAATGCCCTATGTGTTGCAAAGGCACCAGCAAAGTGCATTTCATGCACTGGTGCAAGAGTTGGCTGAACAGCTCAGTGGCTATTCAATGATTTATTATTTTTATTTAAAAATTATTTTCACTGTTCTCTAGTCTAAATTAAGTTTGGATTTGGTGCACCTACTTATTTTAAGTGTTGTAGTATTTCTTTAGATCAGTTGTCATTGACATTGATAGATTTTTCAGCAAATCAAAATAGTGTCTCGGGCAGGTTTGCTGCGCACGAACGGCAAGACGAAAGGCCGGCCCGCGACACAGCGAGACACGTCTCGAAGTTCTCGCCGATCCTGTCTCGGATTGCTCGCCGAGCCTAGTTAAGGGCAAGGATGGTTCGGGTGTCTCGCCGAGACTGTCTCGGGTGTCTCGCCGAGACAAGGTTCGGGTTTGTCTCGGCCAGTTAAGCTAGGGCTTCACACTTAATCCTGCATGCGATATTCAGTCATACTTGCCAACGACAAAACAAATAGCTATGATAAAACAACAAAACATAAATATAAACACTATTATGCAGCATACATCTATATATGACAATCAATAGTGTTACAATTACACAATACATAACAAACACCCCAATGAAGTATCACACAATGATTTGGTACAATTACCCTTACATTTAAGACACATTTATTGTAAATCAAGTAATCAAGTAGCCCATTGGGAAAGAGTTCATTATATCAACAGTTAAATCATATTAAGGTAATGTCTTAATGCGCGTTCAAATGAAGGAAGAGTGGTACATGATCTAATGTTTAAATGAGAGAGTTCCAGATTAGAGAAGAAGAAGAAGAAGAAGAAGAAAAAGAAGAAGAAGAAGAAGAAGAAGAAGAAGTATATTCCTTTATTTAATCACTTTTTATATAGCGCTTTTCCAGCTCAAGATTTGCTTAAGGCGCTGGCCGATACAGTATCTAACGCAAACCGCCCGAGGCGCCCACTTGTAACCTTTGGGCGGATAGTCTGACGCCTAGGCGACCGAGCACAATCCTGGGCGATCGGGGATGGAAGAGAAACGACCTAGTGCGTGCTGGGTGTGTTTGTGTAGTCGGCACTCACCCGTCTATGGCATGCGCGTCAGGATCTTTAAAGTTCGAGTGATTAAATGCGTGCGTGCATAGACTAGATCTCGGTTTATACTCTCATCCGAAGGAGTCGACGAAGAAGAAGAAGAAGAAGAAGAAGAAGAAGAAGAAGAAGAAGAAGAAGAAGAAGAAGAGAGTTTATGGGAAGAATGTGTGTGTGTGTGAGAGAGAGAGAGAGAGAGAGAGAGAGAGAGAGAGAGAGAGAGAGAGCCAGAGAGCCAGAGGCCAACGGCAGATAGGGAATTTGTAGGAGGCCGGCGATGGAGGCGTCGGGGGAAGGGGAGTGGGGTGAGAGGAGCGGGAAGATGGGGGTTAAAGCGGGAAGGAGGGTGTCATGAACTGGCTAGTTTTAACTCTGCCTATTACTATTCAGCCTTGTGTAGTAATTGTAACAGTAGAGAGTCAGCGTATTACACAGCAGCAATTAAGGAACACAGCAGGCCACACACAGCGAGCCAGCCACACACAGCGTAGTGAGTCAGCACTTGAGCTTTGAATCTGACCGTTTTTAACCAATGACCAGCAGGCTAAGCGGGTAGAGCCGGTTCTGATGGGTCAAAACCTACACACAGTTTTGGTCAGTCGTGTGTGAGACGAGGAAGAAGTAACATCTACTTAGATAGCTAGAGAAATCTCTTCACTCATAGACCAGGAAGCAGGACTTAGAATCTTAGAATTCTATCAAGTCATCACGGGCCTGAACTTGTCAAACAGGTAAATGAACACACTTCTGTTTCATCGTGATATATTTATATTATTGTGGAAATTATGTTTGTGGAATTTGCTATGCATAAATGTGAATTGTTAATCCGAATTTGCGTGACCATGTGGAAAAGCCGAACACATGGCGAAACACGACCGGTTGCGCCGCCATGTTGTATACCATACGGAACCACTGTTGTTTAACTTATATGTATGTTTGCAGACCAGTGGCTGTACCACTGAATGTTTATATTATTATTAATTCTGTATGTGTATAGTTAGCCACGTTTGATACTTATGCATGTATAGGAATTTAGAGTGAGATTCCAGTGGACCCCGGAAGTAGCAGAATGTTCGTCGCTTATGTATAGAGATGTAGAGCTATCACTGAGGGCTACTTTGGCTTTCAGTGAGACGCTCTGCACAAACCGATTATTCAGGGTTGTGCAGAATTTCGTCTCTTATATTACAGACGAGCAGGCGAGCTATCCTGTGCACCCCACTCCACAGAAACGACGAGTTGGTTGAGGAGCCTCTACCGCACAAGTCGGAAAGAGCTACCTTGAAAAACACCCTGTCAGACCCCACAGCGTGGCAAGGGAACCCAACTACACAACGACACAGGTGGACCAGAAGCTACCTCACAGAAGGACTTCGAACGCACCATCTAGAAGTTAAGTGTAATCACCGAAGGTGCACTTAAACTGATCGAAACGGACCACAGTAGTCCAACTCTTCAGAAACTGTAAAACGGACCACAGTAGTCCAAATCTACCTGAAATATAATAGCAAGTGCCCGAGGAAGAAAAACAGCTGCCTAGACTATCAGCGATCGAACTATTAGCAGTGACTGAGACTTGTTAAGTTAGAGTAGTACTTAGAGAATCTTGTATAGAGTAGAAGAAATAAATGTGTGATTTTAACTGTTATCAAGTGGCTGGACTACATATGATTCATAGCCGTGTGAAAGCTAGTGTGACAGTAATCTTTTACCAATTTTCTATCTATTTCTGTACCCCAACCTTAACACAGAACGAGCTAAACAAATAAATTTATTAAAGTAATTCATAGGGTGACTTACTAGCAGTTCCCACCGAATAAACGTGAGGGTCCATAATTCCATTGTGCAGAGCCCATAAACCCCACGTGACAGAGGGGAAAGGAGGGGGGGGGGTTAGGGCAGGTGTCTGAGTGGCTATGTGTCAAGAGTGCATAAAAACAGTTCCTGGAGTTTGACAACACATATGCAAAAGGTGATGTTCGGAAATAGACAGAAGACATAAAGGTGTGTGTGTGTGTGTGTGTGGGTGTGTGTGTGTGTGTGTGTGTGTGTAGTTGTGAAACGTCACATTTGGAAAACGAAATTTGCCATTTATAGTACCAAATGAGGTAATTTTGTCGTTCCCCATTTGTCTGGCGTTGCTCATTTGTTCTAAGTACATGGAAGTGAACTTGTAGTGCATGTGCACTACAACTACACTTCACGAAGTGAAGTTGTAGTGCATGTGCACTTAAAGTACACTTGGCCAAGTGCAGTTGTAGTGCATGTGCACTTAAAGTACACTTGCCCAAGTGTAGTTGTAGTGCATGTGCACTACAACTACACCAGGTCAAGTGTAGTTGTAGTGCACATGCACTACAAGTACACTTGACCTGGTGTAGTTGTAGTGCATCTTCCAGACGGGTAGGATAAGGAACTTTCCTCGACGATTAGGGTAAGGCAGTGCCTCGACGATTAGGGTAAGGCAGTGCCTCGACGATTAGGGTAAGGCACCCATTCCAGAAAAGGGTTAGGGTCAGGGCTAGTTGCAGCGCTGCAACTAGCCCTGACCCTAACCCTTTTCGAGGCACTGCCTTACCCTAATCGTCGAGGCACTGCCTTACCCTAATCGTCGAGGCACTGCCTTACCCTAATCGTCGAGGAAAGTTCCTTATCCTAGCTGTGTTTTTGAACAAACTTGACCTACTTCGTCTCTAATAGGCGAGGAATTAGGTCAAACTTTTTGCGAAAAATGTGCTTTTTTCAAGAAACTTGACCTACTTCGTCTCTTAGGAGCGAGGACTTAGGTCAAACTTCTTGCGAAAAAGTGTCTTTTTTGAAGAAACTTGACCTAATTCGCCGCCTAAGGGCCGCGAAGTTGGTGAAATTACCCCATTTGTACCTCGTACACGCATGTGTGGGTGTGGGTGTGTGTGTGTTTGCGTGTATGTGTTTATCAAAGAGAGAGAGAGAGAGAGAGAGACTATTTTTAGAGAAAATGGGTCGGGAAAGAGACAGACAAAGACAGAGAAAGAGAAAGACAGACCGATACAGAGACAGGGAGAACAGTGTTGGGAGTTAAACAAATCGTTCCCGGAGAGAGGAGGTCAGGCGCGGGGTTTCTGATATGCAATATGCTAATCATAGTGTTTGAAAGACAGCGAAAGGTATATAGGCTACCAAACCAACATAAATCTCCCTGAGCCGTAAATGGGGCGAGGATTTTCACCTGCGGGCTGTGGGAATGAGTTATGAGTGGGCCAGTAGCACTGGACTGTTGGTGACAGGATCCCATTCGTTTCTTGATAGAACTAAGCCTGCCAAGAAAGATTTGGATTACTGAGAATGCGTTGTAAGATTCCTGAACCCCTCCATTCTTTGAATGAACATGGAAGTTTAACCCACCATTGGCGATATGGCAGACCCAGGGATTATAAACCAACCCAGGGAAGAGGAGGGGGATAAGAACATTTAAATCAGCACTGAACCGCCAGAGGAATCATAGTGATAAGACGGACAGTGAAAAGGCACGGAGGCGGTTGAAGAAGGGTAGGGTAGAGAGACAGGGTATGGAATATGAAATGAGGAGGGGGTGGGGGGAAAGGGGGACAGAGAAAGAGAGAGTATGGACGGACAGATTCGGGTTGGGGAATGGGTTATAGGAAGAGCCGGGCGGGGATGGCAGGAGAAAGGATTAGAAGGGCGGGTCTTTGCTGACAAGTGGTGGGTGGTATTATCTGTGTATGAATGGATTTTTCTTCCACATTCCATTACAAAGGGGTGTGGTGTAGAATTCCACTGCCATCGCTCTTGCATTGTTCCAGTTGTGGGGCCCCCCCCCCCCCCCCCTGCACAGCTGCTCCAGCTGGGCTTATGTATGGACACTCCACGCTAGTGAAAAGGTAGTGTGTTTACAATGGAAAGTAAGTTAGTCCTATTGCTATGCCAATGGAAGTAGTCACTCTATGTTAGCAAAATGGCAGTTTGTTTACAATGGGATACAACTGTTTAATCGCCGTTTCATTGGTCTTCCCATGCTATTCTTATGGTCGCTCTCACACTTGCGTTTAAAAAAAAAATTCAGGCATTTTAATCGTTAAAAAAATTCACCTTTAAAAAAATGTTTTTAGTGTTGTCCTTGATTTGGAGACATTATTGTTATTATAGTTGTTATTGGTAAAATCTAATATGCTTATAGCATCCGTATCTAATTTAGTAGTATGTTACCTTTTACCCGGGTTATTTTATTCCTTTTTATGGCTGTATCACTTGTATATATTATACGTTTGTTGTAACAATGTATTATGTTAATATTGATATGTGATACGGTAACATGTTTACTTTTTCTTCTTTTAATCACTATTTACATAATCAAACGCGAGGCTGTGGTAAGTCTTAGTTACTCCACTTAGTAATCGCCCTGAGTGCTTGGAATGTGTGTGTTTAGGCGTGTGTTCAGGAGTGGGAGTGCGCGCGAGTGTTTTGTTTTGGCTTTATTAAACAATGATATGTGGAAAATGTATTAAACTGCAAATGTTATGTGTACAATCAAACACGTAAAGTGTGTATGTATTTTTGAGCTGTATGGTCTTATGAATAAGTATGCTATTTTTATATCTGAAAGCTACAGCGCTTATTAGTTAGGTATTATTAAGGCTTTGAGTAGCGATGTTTTAGTTGCGTATGAAGTCATGTTGGGTTATTTGGCTTGTCTGTTTTTAAATAACAAAACAATTAGGCCGGAATTTTATAAATTTTAGTAATTAGTAACTGTGTGTACATATTTTTAATTTTACAAAGAGCGATATAAAGCTGACACTGTGTACATGGCGTGAAAGATGAGTTGAATGCAGTTGTATGTGCATATTATTGTGGTTGTATTGTTATTTTATAGTGATAATTGTGTTGTCATAGAGTGCCGGTTTTCTTGAAGTATTACGTAATCGCTTTCCCCGTCCCGAACTGAAAAGCAGGGGAGACTGTAGTTCCAACTACGTTACGTCACTCGGGGTAGTTAGTAGGTAGGCTTGTATAGCAGAGATTGTAGAGAGGGCCGACGTAAGCATTCGCCAGTTTCAGCTTGGCAGTGTGCGTCGTGACTCCATGATAGTGAAAAGAGAGTTTGTCTATCACTATGTCACTGGTCTTCCCATACTATGCGTATGGTCACTCTAGGTTAGCGAAAAGACTGTTTTACAATGGAATATATTTTCGCCATTTCACAGGACTTCTCATATTATGTGTATGGTAACTTCATGTTATTAAAAAGGCAATTTGTTCAAAATAGAAAAAGAGGTCCTCCAGTGGAAAACTGGACAAATGAAAACTAGGAGAGGCTTCAAGCTTATAAACGCGACTTTTCTTTTACTTTTGGTGAAAAGAGTGTTTAGTTGACCTTATCTCCCTTTTGTCCCGACTGGCCGTCCCGCTATGGCTGCTGTTCTGTCATGGAGAAGACTACACGAATTTCACCCACTTCCGTGACAAATATGTCCCTCTTCTCCCACAAATAAAATAAAATAAAATTAATTATTTTTTTTAAAACATTAAATAATATATATTTTTGGTAAAAGATTACAATTAAGTTTTTTAAAAGTATACAATGCATTCTACTATCAGATTCTAACAATGAGATCATAAATAAAATAAATAAATAATCTCATAAAATACCATAAAATAAACTAACAACAGAACAATATAAAATAATATAAACTATAAAATACACACATGTATCTAAAGCAACCCAGGAAAGCATTGTCTATAGCAGATTCTAAATATGAAAATCCCTTCCCTTATATTGAAAAAAAAATTACTTCTGTCAAGCGACGCATCGAGACAAACAACACAATAGAACCGAAGCCACATATATCCTTCAGCTTGTAATCAATCTACCCAGCAAGAGTTTAATGGACACTCCGCGGTCCAGCAATGTATCAAACTGTCCGCGGAACAAAAGTGACCGCGACAAACAAAATAAATCAGGCGTCTGCAGTCACTCGGACCCGCCGATGTCATTGCACACCCGGGGTGAGCGCAGAGAGAAATTAATCGGGTGCAATGGGTAGGCTTATAGGGGTGTTATGAGGGTATAGAGGTACTGTAGGGTGTAGGGTTTGTATGGGAGGCGAGATATAGCAAACGCTCGAGCATTTGCACGAGCAAATGCGCGAACCTCGCGCACTTGCTCGCGCATTTGCTCCTGCAAGTGTTCGAGCAAATGCGCGAGCAAGTGCGCGATCATTTGCTCGAGCGGTTGCTACGCCCGTTACTATAAGGGTTTTGCTGAAAACTGTCAACGGAAAGGAACTGAAAATGAACACTTGTTTTTTTGTAGATCTCCGACCTACATATATTGTATTTATCCGCATTAGTTTTATGTTAAATATTTACGTAATATTTGTGGCCCTTAAACTTAATTTCTAAGTAGAATACAATTTAAATAACTGTCTTAATATGTTTCAAGATAGCTTTTATTTTAAAATATTATTAATGTATTAGTAATTAAAATGTAAATATATATATAAACGGGTGTATTTTGATAAGATTATTTCATGGATGATTAAGTTTAGTAGTGCTAGTTTTCACTAAATATTATTAATATTATTACTAATAAATGCAAGAAATATTTAATTTGTGCACGTCTCAAATTCTTTTACATACACATTCTTTTCCGGGTATAATTTTTACGTTTATGGAGCGGAATATAGCAAACGCACGCGCATTTGCTCGATCACTTGCTGGAGCAAATGCGCGAGCAAGTGCGCGAACCTCGCGCAAATGCTCGAGCATTTGCTCCAGCAAGTGTTCGAGCAAATGCGCGAGCAAGTGCGCGAGGTTCGCGCATTTGCTCGTGCAAATGCTCGCGCAAGTGCTCGCGCGTTTGCTATATCTCGCCTCCTATAGGTTTGGGGTGTTTGACAGCGCTTCTTGTTCATGAGAGAAAGAAGGGAGAAACAATGAAAGAAACAAAGAATATGGGTGGGCTACAGGGAATTGTGATGTGGATGATGTGGAGGGCGTGGATGGGTGTAGGTGGGTACGAGAGCATCCTTCTTGTTGGAGTCCGATGGAAAGCGGAAGGAATAGACAGCAGTAAGGATAGGATGTGTGCGTGGCTAGTAGAAACGCCTTTATTCTGACATACACTTGAACCTCTACGTTACTTTCTTTTGACGGACGCCGTTATTTTGACGTCAAAACAGTGTTCCGTTAGGGTTAGGGCTGTGTTAGGCTTAGGGTTAGGTTAATGGTTTGGGTTTGGGTTAGGGTTAGAGTTAGGGTTGTGGTTAGGTATAGCTTCAAAAATTGGAAAATGTCAAAATAATGTCAAAGAAATGGAAAGTGTGTCAAAATAATCCCTGTTTTTTTTCACAACGTCGTTTCTACAAAAATGTGTGTGTGTGTGTGTGCGTGTGTGTGGGTGCGTGTGTATGTGCGTGTCTGTGTTTTATTTCTTTCTTCAAAATGCTGGTTTT
>CM072518.1:48329695-48339695 GCA_036898135.1 Oncomelania hupensis | reverse complement strand
AGAGAAAAGTAGGATTAGACTAAGGAAGGAGTAGAGTAGGGGAAAGAAATTTACGAAAAGAAATTAAAAAAAAGAAGCTACAGCAGCAAGAAAAGAAAGAAAAACAACATGGCAAATCATTCAAATGTAGTTCCAGATACTCACGCACAATCACAGCCGAAAAATAAACGATTTCAACTGTGTTAATTTTTTTGGGTGGTATGTATTATATGACTCGGCTTTTTCATAACGAAGCAGGAAGGAAAACATGTCATGTTAGGCCACTGTCTGAACTACCTACAAGAAAAAAAAAGATTAAAAAATGTATCAAAATGGGGGCGGGGAGGGGGGAAGTGGGAGGGAAGGAGCAGAAGGAGAGGGGGGTAGGGGTATAGGGTGGTGATGGTGGTAGGTGGTTGGAAATTAAGAGGGGGGGAGGGGAAGGGAGCGGTGCTGAAGAAGAATTTGTAGCAGGAGAATAAAGGAGTCGAGAAGCAAAGGGATATGAAGACAAGTAGATGAAGTATAACTAAAGCGAAGCAATAAAACACTCGAGGAAGAACGAAAGACTGCAACAACAACAACAACAACAACAACAACAACAACAACAACAACAACAACAACAAAGCTGAACAGAAAGAGAGAACCAGCTTAAAAGAAGAAGGCGGATTGGAGAAGCAAAAAATAGAATTTTCAATGGAAAAAAACAAAACAAAACAAAAATCACTTGGATCTGAATGAACAATACTGGTATTGGATTCAGAGTGTCTACATTTTCAAAATAAATTTCCATTTCTTTTAGGTCTTCTAATAGCGACTGGCCTTTGCAGCACATGTTTGAGTGATGAATGTTGTGTTTGTTGTTTATGTAGGAGAGATACAGATCGCCGCGTTTTGAGTCTGAATTAGGAATACGGTGCCCATAGCACCCATTAATAATAATAATAATAATGATGATGATAATAATAATAATAATAATAATAATAATAATAATAATAATAATAATAATAATAATAATAATAATAATAATAATAATCATAATAATAATAATAATCATCATAATCATCATAATCATAATCATAATCAAAATCATAATAATAATAATAATAATAATAATAATAATAATAATAATAATAATAATAATAATAATAATAATAATAATAATAATAATAATAATAATAATAATAATGTTGTTGTTGTGGTTGTAACTAGTAGTAGTAGTAGTAGTAGTAGTAGTAGTAGTCGTAGTAGTAATTTATTATTATTATTATTATTATTATTATTATTATTATTATTATTATTATTATTAGTATTATTATTATTATTATTATTGGGTATTGGGTATTGGGAATGGCGGATGAGGTTTTTGGTGCTGATTTTGCTCGGAAGAGTCCGCTGGACCTAAAGCAATAATCATGTAATGTAATGTAATGATGAGGTGTTGGAGTTCATTCTGCGGACAGGCTGTTCTCTTATTGGGAAACAAAAGGTTTGTGTAAAACCACAGGCGCTTGTATCTGGACACGCGAGCGCCTATGCCTGTGACGCGTCTCCGTCTCCCTTTGGTTATCTATAATATGATAGATAACTAAAGGGAGACGCGTTACAGGCATAGGCGCTCGCGGGTCCAGATTCAAGCGCCTGTGTGTAAAACACAAGTGATAAACAGAAGGGACAGGAGTTTATTTATATCATCTTGGATATAATAATCCCTATCAGATATTGCCCTTCGGTGAATGAGGGAACGATAGGAAAGATCTCCCCCTTCTCTGCTGCCAACAGTTTACATTTGTGGATGATGTGTCATAGATATAGATGTAGTGCCATAGATATAGATGGTGTGCCATAGATATAGATGTAGTGCCATAGATATAGATAGTGTGCCATAGATATAGATAGTGTGCCATAGATATAGATAGTGTGCCATAGATATAGATAGTGTGCCATATATAGATAGTGTGCCATAGATATAGATAGTGTGCCATGGATATAGATAGTGTGCCGTAGATATAGATGGTGTGCCATAGATATAGATAGTGTGCCATAGATATAGATAGTGTGCCATAGATATAGATGGTGTGGCATATATACAGATGGTGTGCGATAGATACAGATGGTGTGCCATAAATACAGATGGTGAGCCATAGATACAGATGGTGTGCCATAGATATAGATGGTGTGCCATAGATACAGATGGTATGCCATAGATACAGATTTTGTGCCATAGATACAGATGGTGTGCCATAGATATAGATGGTGTGCCATAGATATTTATGGTGTGCCATAGATACAGATGATGTGCCATAGATATAGATGGTGTGCCATAGATATAGATGGTGTGCTATAGATATAGATGGTGAGCCTTAGATATAGATGGTGTGTTATAGATATGGATGGTTAGCCTTACATATAGATGGTGTGCCATAGATATAGATGGTGTGCTATAGATATAGATGGTGAGAGATAGATATAGATGGTGAGCCATAGATACAGATGGTGTGCCATAAATACAGATGGTGTGCCATAGATATAGAGGGTGAGCCATAGAAACAGATGGTGTGCCATAGATATAGATGGTGTGCCATAGATACAGATGGTGAGCAATAGATATAGATGGGGTGCCATAGATACAGATGGTGTGCCATAGATACAGATGGTGTGTCATAGATATAGATGGTGTGTCGTGAATACAGATGGTGAGCCATAGATACAGATGGTGAGCCATAGATATAGATGGTGTGCCATAGATATAGATAGCGTGCCATGGATACAGATGGTGAGCCATAGATACAGATGGTGTGCCATAGATACAGATGGTGAGCCGGCCATAAATATAGATGGTGTGCCATAGATTCAGATGGTGTGCCATAGATATAGATAGTGTGCCATAGATTCAGATAGTGTGCCATAGATATAGATGGTGTGCCATAGATTCCGATGGTGTGCCATAGATATAGATGGTGTGCCATAGATTCAGATGGTGTGCCATAGATATAGATGGTGTGCCATAGATTCAGATGGTGTGCCATAGATATAGATGGTGTGCCATAGATTCCGATGGTGTGCCATAGACACAGATGGTGAGCCATAGATATACATGGTGTGCCATAGATATAGAAACAGATGGTGTGCCATAGATATAGAAACAGATGGCGTGCCATAGATATAGATGGTGTGCCATAGAAACAGATGGTGTGCCATAGATATTGATGGTGTGCCATAGATACAGATGGTGTGCCATAGATATAGATGGTGTGCCATAGATACAGATGGTGAGCCATAGATATAGATGGTGTGCCATAGAAACAGATGGCGTACCATAGATACAGATGGTGGGCCATAGATACAGATGGCGTGCCACAGATAAAGATGGCGTGCCATAGATACAGATGGCGTGCCATAGATACAGATGGTGTGCCATAGATACAGATGGTGTGCCATAGATATAGAAACAGATGGCATGCCATAGATATAGATGGTGTGCCATCAGTGATGGAGAAAGTTTTTAAGCTAGGGGTATTTATACCCTCAACCAAAACATGTGGGGGTTTTCATACCCTCATTGCAAACATAAGGGGTTTTTTTTATACCCCCTTTCAGTTTTTTAGGGGGTACACCAACATACGTAATAAACACTTTGCGTGGAAAGTCTTTTCATCAGTTTGAGTTTCTTCAGCCGGGCCCGGTTACGGCTCACATTTTTCTTCTCTTACCGAGCACTTAAAGCCAAAGGATGACAAAAAAGTTTGTGTTTCTTTTCCTTCATCTTGTTTTAATTTTTTTGAGCAATTAGTTTTGTCTGCTTTATTTTTCATTTTCTTCGGCTTCCCCTCAGATCGCTGCTTGTCGGCCATGTTTAATGTTGGGTTGTTTTCAGTCTTATATAGCCAATCAAAAGCGTAGTGAAAAAATAGTGAATATTATCGTGCATATGATTGGCTGTTTCTCGGAGCGACAGAATGAATAGTAGGGGGAGAGAGGGTGGTAGGCGGTCGCGCAGGACGCACAGGCACACGATCCAAATCGAGCAAAAGCTGTACGCACGACCGAAATAGCTGTACCTGATGATACCTCCCAGCAACTTAGCTTTACGTTTTTATACCCCTTTGGCACTGACTTTATGCGTGTTTATACCCTTTCATTACATTTTCGTTACGTGATTTCCCAACTCAGTACGTGAAACACGTACGATTGTACGTGATCTCCATCACTGGCCATAGAAACAGATGGTGTGCCATAGATATAGATGGTGTGCCAGAGATACAGATGGTGTGCCATAGATATAGAAACAGATGGCGTGCCATAGATATTGATGGTGTGCCATAGAAACAGATGGTGTGCCATAGATATAGATGGTGTGCCATAGATACAGATGGTGTGCCATAGATACAGATGGTGTGCCATAGATACAGATGGTGAGCCATGGATATAGATGGTGTGCCATAGAAACAGATGGCGTACCATAGATACAGATGGTGTGCCATAGATACAGATGGTGAGCAATAGATACAGATGGCGTGCCATAGATACAGATGGTGTGCCATAGATACATTTGGCGTGCCATAGATACATCTGGCGTGCCATAGATACAGATGGCGTGACTTAGATACATCTGGCGTGCCATAGATACATCTGGCGTGCCATAGATACAGATGGCGTGACTTAGATACATCTGGCGTGCCATAGATACATCTGGCGTGCCATAGATACATCTGGCGTGCCATAGATACAGATAGCGTGCCATAGATGCAGATGGCGTGCCATAGATACAGATAGCGAGCCTTAGATACAGATGGCGTGCCATAGATATAGATGGTGTGCCATAGAAACAGATAGCGTGCCTTAGATACAGATGGCGTGCCATAGATACAGATGGTATGCAATAGATACAGATGGTGTGCCATAGATACAGATGGTGAGCCATAGATACAGATGGTGTGCCATAGATATAGAAACAGATGGCGTGCCATAGATATAGATGGTGTGCCATAGAAACAGATGGTGTGCCATAGATATAGATGGTGTGCCATAGATACAGATGGTGTGCCATAGATACAGATGGTGTGCCATAGATACAGATGGTGAGACATAGATATAGATGGTGTGCCATAGATATAGATGGTGTGCCATAGAAACAGATGGCGTACCATAGATACAGATAGTGTGCCATAGATACAGATGGTGTGCCATAGATACAGATGGTGTGCCATAGATACAGATGGTGTGCCATAGATATAGATGGTGTGCCATAGATATAGATGGTGAGACATAGATATAGATGGTGTGCCATAGATATAGATGGTGTGCCATAGATATAGATGGTGTGCCATAGATACAGATGGTGTGCCATAGATACAGATGGTGTGCCATAGATACAGATGGTGTGCCATAGATATAGATGGTGTGCCATAGAAACAGATGGCGTACCATAGATACAGATAGTGTGCCATAGATACAGATGGTGAGCAATTGATACAGATGGCGAGCCATAGATACAGATGGTGTGCCATAGATACATCTGGCGTGCCATAGATACATCTGGCGTGCCATAAATACAGATGGCGTGCCTTAGATACAGATAGCGTGCCATAGATACAGATGGCGTGCCATAGATACAGATAGCGTTCCTTAGATACAGATGGCGTGCCATAGATACAGATGGTATGCAATAGATACAGATGGTGTGCCATAGATAACATAGATACAGATGGTGTGCCATATATAAAGATGGTGTGCCATAGATACAGTTGGCGTGATACAGATGGTGTGCCATAGATACAGATGACCATTTCACTGTGTTCCCAGCTCAAGCAGTGCATCGGCTGGGCTGGCTGAAAATCAAGAGACTGAATTGATAAATCATGAGAATTACACGCCTGAATGAAGTTCTCATTTAAGCTGGTTGGCAACAGAAACGGGAAAGAATCTAACGTATTGAAAGATAATTCTTTGCCAACAATATTTCTAAAATCTAGGGTTGCATGCAGTCTTGGTAGTTTTCAAAAGGTTTTTGGAGACCCTTGATTGCTGACTCCATCTCATATCTTTCGGCGAGATACGTATTATTTGTATTTGTGTTATCTTGTTTTATCAGTTTTCGGGTGAAATCTCTGTTAAATTATGAAGTAAAAGCTTTGAATTAGGCACACATTTATTCCTGGAACACGAACACGATATAATGCCAAAATTGATAGCTAAAATGTCTTGAAATGAATCTGAAAAACTACACCGAATACGAGAATTCGATAGCATAGATTCTGGTGTAGGAAAAAGAAAGTTTCATCATCAATCTGTCATGACCTTTGAAAAGGTTTTGGAGAATCTTGATTGCTGACTCCAGTCTTATCTCTTTCAATTGAATTGAATTGAATTGAATTTGGAATTCGATTGCATAGATTCTGGTGTAGGAAAAAGAAAGTTTCATCATCAAACTGAACAATTCCAGTTTTGTAGCGCGCGTGTACAATACAGAATTCATAGAGCACATTTCATCTCAGTAAAGAAAAGAAATACTTGAAAACAAATAAAAGTAATGCATATGATCATACAATAACAATTACTAAAATTTAATTCTACAACAGTTATACATTAAACTTTCAAACATATTCTCACGTCTGCATACACACTCACACAAACACACACACACACACACACACACACACCCACGCACACACACACACACACAAGGTTGTATTCGATCAAAACTGAGGTTTCTTTAGAATGTAGGAATCGGAAAGTCATTTTTTGATGGAAAAGGGTTAGGGCAAGGGTTAGTTGCAGCGCTGCAACTAGCCCTTACCCTAACCCTTCTCTAGAAAGTTGACCTATTTCGTCTCTTATAGGCGACGAAATAGGTCGAATTTTGCTTCAAACTTTTCCAAAAATTCACTGTATTTTCTCCGTCCCGGATAGTGCACTCCTATGTACTTAAAACACTCTTATGCACTACAACAGCACTCCCATGCACTAAAAGAGCACTCCAGCGCACTTAGAAAAAAGTGGGGCCCTGGAAAAAAGTGGGGTCCGAGCAAAAGACCCCATTTATGACTAAAAAAACAAAGTCGAGTTACCACTTTGACATGAATACACGTCCACAAACACATACACACACACACACACACACACACACATAGTTGTATACAGGCGTAAATGGGGTCCTTTTACGTACTTCGCGTCTCTTAGGCGGCGAATTAGGTCAATTTTCTTCAAAAAAGGCACTTTTTCGCAAGAAGTTTGACCTAATTCCTCGCTTATAAGGGACGAAGTAGGTCAAGTTTCTTAAAAAAAGCACCCTTTTCGCAAAAAGTTTGACCTAATTCCTCGCTCCTAAGAGACGAACTAGGTCAAGTTTGTTCAAAAACACAGCTAGGATAAGGAACTTTCCTCGACGATTAGGGTAAGGCAGTACCTCGACGATTAGGGTAAGGCAGTACCTCGACGATTAGGGTAAGGCAGTGCCTCGACGATAAGGGTTAGGGTCAGGGCTAGTTGCAGCGCTGCAACTAGCCCTGACCCGAACCCTTTTAGAGGCACTGCCTTACCCTAATCGTCGAGGCACTGCCTTACCCTAATCGTCGAGGCACTGCCTTACCCTAATCGTCGAGGAAAGTTCCTTATCCTACCCGTCTGGAAGATGCACTACAACTACACCAGGTCAAGTGTACTTGTAGTGCATGTGCACTACAACTACACTTGACCTGGTGTAGTTGTAGTGCACATGCACTACAACTGCACTTGGCCAAGTGTACTTTAAGTGCACATGCACTACAACTGCACTTGGCCAAGTGTACTTTAAGTGCACATGCACTACAACTACACTTCGAGAAGTGAACTTTAAGTGCACATGCACTACAACTACACTTCCGTGAAGTGCAACTGTAGTGCACGTGGTAAAAATAACCATAGACCAGGAATACTTAGACCGCGCAGTGACGCCTTTGGTGTGATGACGCGTCACGAGTTATGCGACTTGATTGTAACATGTGTGAAAATGGCTGCGTCACAGAGCGAAGATCTGATGGAGAGGGGGAAAATAAATCGCAGGAAGAGTTACGGTGACCACTGTGCAGCTTTGAACTGCACAAACGCAAGATTAAAGGCAGCATGCAAGGGGAAGAGTTTTTTTGGGTTTCCCAAAGGAAGAAGAACGGTAAGTTCTTGAAGAAATTGTAGATCTATTCTGACAGACAAGAATCGTGATATAAAAGAATTATGATGACCAAGACCGGTCAATGAATGGTTGTCAATGATACAAGACGGATTGGAACTAAGGTGATGTTTCGTGTAAGAAACGGTTTGGATTAGCCCTAAAAAAAAAAAAAAAAAAAAGATTGTAAGACAGTATGAGAAAAGTAAAATTTCAGCGGCTTGTTATTTGCTGTCCACCAAACTGTGTCTGTAATTCCTCAACTTCGTATCCTGTTATAATTAAATTAGGTTGTGGCAGAATATTCTAATATAAAACACAGATGCCAACCCTTTATTTTGTCACAGGACTCACTGAATGTTTTGTCAATTTGAATGAAATATATAGGGTTGATTGCAGGATGGTTTCATTTGTGATCACAAAAAGTTGCCTTGTTCACCTTTTTTTAAATACGAGAGAGAGAGAAAGAGAGAGAGAGAGAGAGAGAGAGAGAGAGAGAGAGAGAGAGAGAGAGAGAGAGAGAGAGAGAGAGAGAGTATAATAATTACGTACCCTAATTATTATGTTGAAATCAATCGAAGCATATTTTTGTAAATAAATGAATTTCCGTGTGCACAACTAGATTTACGTTTCGAATTAGTCAATATCTTTATTTATATTTCGATTTCCATCTCTTTCTATATCACACACACACACACACACACACACACACACACACACACACACACGCACGCACAAATTATACACACTAAAACTGCCAATCAATCCGTATGCTGTATAACCCCATACGGAACAAAAAATAAATTACGCATGTATGACACATATTCTAGACTAGTGTGTGTTTTTTTAAAAATATTATTATTATTTTTATTTTAACTCAATTTATCTTATACATACTGTTTATTTGAAGCAACAAAACAATGCAAAAGCCACCTATATCACGGGTTACAGTTTAGGAAGCGCTCATAACACCCTTACGGTCAAGAGGCAGCAAGTCATGAAAAAATAAACAGATGTGCATAAAAAAAATTTCTCGAATTTGAAAAGCCTTATTTTAAACATTTTCAACAGCAAAAGGTGAAAATCGCGGTCTAAAACATTTTTTAAAAATATAATTAAAAACCCTCATATATAGACAAGAGACTAAGAACCGAAAGCAAGCCCATGTGAGGTTGAAGGGACGTAACTCCTCCACCGTACATCACTTCTCATAGAGGCGATATCGCGAAGTGATCTCTCTCTTCTTCCTTTCTCTCTGAAATAACTGAGGTCCAAGGTGAGGGCCCCATTTGAAAAAAAGACCTCATTTACGTCTCAGCGTATCAAGCCCTGGACCTCAATCACGGCGGTTTACATACACACACACACACACACACACTCCCGTTAGTCCAGCGATTTCACTATAGAGGGATTGATAAACTACCCGGAACAGGGTGTAGTGAAAGGACCCCAAACCCGGTATTGGTCATACTGTTAATAAGATAAACTATCCTACAGTGGTGTTTGTTCTGTCTTCAATCACAGCAGACTGTTATGAGACCAACTGTTTGTCACTGAATTGCAGATTTTTCTGAAGTTTAGTCACGCCTCCCTTCGCGCACAAACTCTCTCTATCTCTGTCTCTGTCTCTGTCTCTCTGTCTATGTCTATGTCTATGTCTCTGTCTCTGTCTCTCTGTCTCTCTCTCTCTCTCTCTCTCTCTCTCTCTCTCTCTCTCTCTCTCTCCACTAAACACACAAGCATGCACAATGCACAACAAAACAAAATGGCAAGGTACCCACATGTATTCCCAGACACCCACACACGCATACTGCCAAGAAATAAGCATGTTCAAAGGCATATATAAATTTTATATATTCACATCGATTTAGCCAG
>CM072518.1:48322195-48327195 GCA_036898135.1 Oncomelania hupensis | reverse complement strand
TTTTTAAAGAACGAACCAATAAATCTACGGAAATTCTTCTACACTTATTTCTTCAGCTGCGAGATTTTTACTGTAACTATGATGATAAAGATGATGTAACCATGATGATGAAAATGATGATGATCACGACGACGACGACGACGATGATGATGATGATGATGATGATGATGATGATGATGATGATGATGATGATGATGATGATGAAGCACAACAACAACAACTACTACTACATCAACAACCACAACAACAACAACAACAACAACAAATCTTTAGTGTTCCCATAAGACACAAGAAAGATTAAGAAGAACAAGAACAAGAGAAGACCAACACCAGCAGCAACGACGACGCCGACGATTTCTCATGACCAAACAGAATGTCTATATTCGGTGTTAGATCTACATCATTTCGCACTACAATGTTTCTAGCGTCTTTTTCCCTTATATTTGTTACTTTGCTACCAAACGTCAATTGTAGCCTAAATGTAAAGAAACCACGTGCAATCATAATGAGTTGCGGTCACTCTGTGTACTGAACAGTGCGACCACAAAACAAAGCAAGTCGGGCAATGCTCGTGTTAAAAGACAACCCTCATTTAGTGCCTCCATATTCTACTATTGTTTGTGTTTTGATGTTCCCGCCACTTACTTATCCGGATGTCGCTATCGTAAAAGACACACCTCCCATTCTAATGTTCATTGCTCAATCAAATTCTCTGTGAGGATTGAAACTTCTAATCTTTTAGCCTACCACACACACACACACACACACAAATAAATTAAAAAATGTATCGTTGTTTTTTTTTTGTTGTTGTTTTGTTTTTTTTGTACGAACAGGACAAGTAGTCTTTCAGTCAATATAGTTATATATAGACCTACGAAGGAATATGAAGAACCAGTATATTAAGCTTGCGTCCCTCGCCATTAATGTGACGAAGAAGGTATGGCATTTTCCAGGTCACCCAGGGTTTCCTCCGGGTACTCCGGCTTCCTCCCTCTCATCCATAATGCAATTGGACGGAGTCTACCTAAAATTTTAAAAAAAAAAGAAAAAAAGAATTCGATTTCTTTTTCGTCACCAAAACCTATGGCCAGCGCACCTTTTCCTACCAGGCCCCATCTATCTGGAATAAACTCTCTCATTCACTACGTCACTCCACTTCTATTCTGTCATTCAAAACCTCTTTAAAAACTCATCTCTTCCATCTTCCTCACTAAACTTTCCTCTTCATACTACGCAACTGCTGTGTTTGGTCAGATTGTATTGTATGTCTGAATGTGTTAATGTTTGCCATTGTAAAAGGTTAGGCGTATAAATTTACATTTCATTCATTCATTCATTCATTCATTCATTTCATTCATTCATTCGTCTTCTAGGTAATAGCGACTTGCCTTTACACCGCATGTTTGAGGGATGAATGTTTGTGTGTGCACAGGGGCATGGACCAAATAGAACGGATCCTTGATATAAAAGCCGATTAGGCCTAGTGGATCGTCGCTAGCCTAGCGGGTCCTATGTGTCTATAAACTATAGAGATGCAAAGGATTGCTATTGCTGTGCAATCGACGATCCACTCCCTTTACGCTATCGACGAACAATTCTACTTGGTTAATAGGGATCTTTCGGAAGCGAGTGATATTCGCTGTGAAAGTGATTCTGTATTACTTTATGTACGTGAGATCAGCAGTTTATGCTTTCATTAGTGTGCAAAGGTGAAAATTCACGAAATCCCACAAAGTGGTTTCGTGGGAAAGGACTTTGATTTCGTGGGAATATTTTGTTTATTACATCGCTTTTATGACATCCAAATTGAGGTGATTTCATGAAAGGGACCTCATTCAACCATTTTAGATGTGAAAATGGGGATCTGCACTGGTTTCGAGACTTAGAACGTAGTTTGACGCAAGGTACTGGAAGTTTCTTATTGCGTGGCGTTACCTGTTAAACGCTCTCAGACAGTGAAGATCAACAACCACCTCTCCAAGACTCTGACGCTGAATACTGGCGCTCTTCAAGGCTGTGTCATCTCCCTTCTCCTCTACTGCCTCTTCACCATTGACTGCCTCTCCTTCTACCACTCCGTTCGGCTGGTGAAGTTTGCAGACGACACCACGATCAAAGGCCTCATCTCCAAGGGCGATGAGACCGCTTACCGACAGGACATCGACCGTCTGGTGTCGTAGTGCGACGGCAACATCCTCCAGCTGAATGCCTCCAAAACGTTGGAGATGGTGGTAGACTTCCACAGGAAGAAGGGCCCTGTGGATCCCCTCGTCATCAATGGTGAATTTTGGTGATGCAATCCAGTCAGTGGATTGCTTCAAGTTCTTGGGCACCACCATCTCCAGCGACCTCAAGTGGGACGACAACGTCGACGCCATCGTGAAGAGAGCAAAGCAGCGTCTGTTCTTCCTGCGTCAGCTCAAGATGTTCGGCCTCAGCCGTGACATCCTTGTTCAGTTCTACAGAGCCGTCATCGAGAGTGTTCTGACGTTCTCGATCTCCGTCTGGGAAACGCCATCCAAAAGCAGGATAGGCTGGAGCGCGTGGTGCACACTGCCAATTACATAGACCGTGATACTGCTTTCATTTTTATGCAGATACTCACCTAAATATTTGTTTTTGTGAATATTAATTTTTATATTATGCAGACGAAGCGGTTGAGCAAATATGGTGCATGTGTGATTTAACGTGGGTGTGTATGAGTGGGTGAGTGTGTATACAATTATTCAAATGCTTGTTTTATCCCTGCCAGATTGTTATTCTATTTATCTGTTAGAGAGTTTTATTTTTTAGTTGACATTTGGCTTGTTGGTAGTGTGTGTGTGTGTGTGTGTGTGTGTGTGTGTGCGTGGGAACGCAAAAAAGCGCACAAATGGGTAGCAGACCTTGTCTTTCTTAGTAACAAATGGGTTTATTTGCATGGAACCCACTTTTTTCCAGGAACCCACTTTTTTCTAAGTGCGAGGGAGTGCTCTTTTAGTGCATGGGAGTGCAGTTGTAGTGCATAAGAGTGTTTTAAGTACATAGGAGTGCACTATCCGGGACGGAGAAATTACAGTGAATTTTTGGAAAAGTTTGAAGCAAAATTCGACCTATTTCGTCGCCTATAGGGGACGAAATAGGTCAACTTTCTAGAGAAGGGTTAGGGTAAGGGCTAGTTGCAGCGCTGTAACTAACCCTTGCCCTAACCCTTTTCCATCAAAAAATGACTTTCCGATTCCTACATTCTTAAATGAACCCATTTCTGATGTATTGCAAGTATGTGGGTGTGTGTGTGTGTATGCGTGCATACAGTATTTATCATCCTTTATTTCTTTTAATTATGTACAGTTTTACCCTTCTATAACTCCGCTTTAATTTGTGTTTATGCTTTATGCTTTATGTTTATAAATATAAAATGTATTGATTGAGCCCAATCTTTAAAATGTGAGGTGTACGTGAGTGTGCGCGCGTATGGGCTTGAGTATATGTACTTATGTTCTGTGTGTGTGTGTGTGAGAGAGAGAGAGAGAGAGTGAGAGAGAGAGACAGATGATATGTTTATAAAGTCAACGTCACTTTTATTCAAATGCACGATTGTTTCTTATTTTTTCCAAAATATATTTTAATGTAATAGTGCTCTTTAAATATGCATTACCTTTAAATATGATGTACCTTTCAGTATGTGTGTGTGTGGGTGTGTGTGTGTGTGTGTACGTGTGCACGTGTGTGCATTATATTTCGTGATTAAAGCTTGCATGTACTATAGTATAAACGCATGTCCATTTTTGATAATTGTAACGTCCTTTGCGATTGCGCTTAATGTTGCAACTGTGTATGCAAAATCTTTTATTTTGGAGTCTTAAAACGTGTAGTGTGGAATGTGTGTGTGTGTGTGTGTGTGTGTGTACCTGTAAAACGGCACGAATGAGGAACGAAATTTGCCTTTTTTAGTACTAAATGAGGTAATTTTGTCGTTCCCCGTTTGTCTGCCGTTCCTCATTTGTTCTAAGTACACGGGAGTGCTCTTTTAGTGCATGGGAGTGCAGTTGTAGTGCATGGGAGTGTTTTTAGTGCAAGGGAGTGCTCTATCCGGGACGGAGAACTTCCATCCCGTTTTCGAATTTCCTCTGCTATAGAGCGCGAAGTAGGTCAAGTTTTGCTCAAAAAAAGTAGGTTTTAGAGCACAGTTTTCTCAAAAAGTTTGACCTAATTCCGCGCCTATAGGAGAGGATCTAGGTCACGTTTTGAACTTTCCTCGACGATTAGGGTAAGGCAGTGCCTCGACGATTAGGGTAAGGCACCCGTTCCACAAAAGGGTTAGGGTCAGGGCTAGTTGCAGCGCTACAACTAGCCCTGACCCTAACCCTTTTCTTGAAG
This sequence comes from Oncomelania hupensis, assembly GCA_036898135.1. Classification (NCBI taxonomy): domain Eukaryota; kingdom Metazoa; phylum Mollusca; class Gastropoda; order Littorinimorpha; family Pomatiopsidae; genus Oncomelania; species Oncomelania hupensis. Next base: position 48,322,836 of record CM072518.1, on the reverse strand, counting down.
GGGTGCCTTACCCTAATCGTTGAGGCACTGCCTTATCCCTAATCGTCGAGGAAAATTCCTTATCCTAGCTGTGTTTTTTAACAAATTTGACCTAATTCGCCGCTTAAGGAGCGCGAAGTAGGTCAAATTACCCCATTTTATATCTCGTACACGCATGTGTGTGTGTGTGGGTGTGTGTGTGTGTGCGTGTGTGTGTGTGTGTGTGTGTGTGTGTGTGGGTGTGCGTGTGGGTGTGTGGGTGTGTGTGTGTGTGTGCGTGTGGGTGTGTGTGTGTGTGTATGTGTGTGTGGGTGTGGGTGTGTGTGGGTGTGGGTGTGCGTGTGGGTGTGTGTGTGTGTGACTGTCTACCAACATCGGAGCAATGTCCATATGCAATACATGTTGTCCTTTGGCTGAATAAATTCTGTATTGTGTATGAAGCCACCTGGCGGCAACCACGAAAAGAGAAAGTAGTGCGGAATCACTTTCACAACGAAACCACTCGTTTCCGAAAAAATACCTAACGCCTCTGTGATGTGTGTATATTGTGTAATTATTTAGGAGTACCTGTTACATGTGAGCGCATAATTATGCTGATTACAGCTTTGGGTATGATTTAGGAATGAGGCGGGTATAGCATCCAGTAGTGGTAGTAGTAGAAG
>CM072518.1:48169695-48319695 GCA_036898135.1 Oncomelania hupensis | reverse complement strand
ACAAGAAAAAGAAGAAGAACAAGAACAAGAAGAAGAACAAGAACAAGAACAAAATCAAGAACGGAAGGACGGATGGAGCGATGCAAATGCTGTTTTAAAGACTGATGGAATGCGCAAGCGCGTGATGAGGCCCGAAGGAGGGAAGGCAATAATAATAATCCCCCAGTCACGGCCAGGCTAAATCCTTTTTGCCCCAATCAACATATTCTCCAAAACGTGGAATATTAAAAAGTGGCGCAACGGAGTAGCGGGTAAGACCCAATCTCACATTCAGCGTAGACTATAAGTTTAGGTAAACGATCTCGAGCGCGAACATAGCAACAAACCCCTGCCTTAGACACAAGAAGATTGATAGCCTACTATCCTTCGGATGAGAGTATAGATAGACTCATACATTTCATCGCACGGACTTCAATGAAGACCCTGACACTCATGTCCTAGACGGGGTGAGTTCCAGCTATACCAATCTACCCAGCAGGCGCTAAGACCCGCCTCCTCCCACTACCGGTCGCCCAGGATTGTCGCTCAGTTGTCTTAGGCGTCAGACGATGCGCCTTTGGCAGCAAGTTGGCGCGTCTGGCGGCTAGAGTCGGATCCTGTATCGGCCAGCGCCTTGAGCTTGGGTCTTGAGCTGGGTAAAAGTGCTATATAAGAACGATTAAATGAAATAAGTATCAGCAGCCGCCTCTCCAAGCGGACTAGGAGAACATACAATTCCACACCTCTTTGAGCCTGCGGGCTTGAGCGGAGCACAATGGAACATGGCGAGCGCTATAACACTAGTCAAAAGAGCGACACAAATGTTGACGTTTTCAAACGTATAGCTTCTTTGTCAACAATGCAATTACGAAAACAACGAGTTCAACTACCCTTGATGCCCCCCCCCCTCCCCCTCCCAAAAAAAATAATAATAATTTTTAAAAAAGGGGGGGTGGGGGAGGGGGAAGGGCCAGTTCTAATTAGTGTTTGAATGTTCATCGGTGAACTGTGCGATGTCTTGAGCCGATCGTTGATGGGTGAGTGCACTTTTTAAGAACCATACTAAAGTCAAAAAGCATCAGACATAAGACATTTTATTGTCCAAAAACATGGACAATGATACTTTCCGACAGTGCGAAACATCAAAAACGTCAAGTAACATTTTCATATAGAACAGCCCATAATTTCATGGATTTGACCCTTGCGGTTGGCCTAGTGGTCCGTAGCGCAGAAGTACTTGAGGGACATGGGTTCAGTCCTGGTTAACTCTAAAAGACCTACTTCAATTTTTCTACTGTACTGATAGTGTTTGCTCCTTTGCGTCGAAAAGTGACCCATAGGCACCATCAGCAGCACACAAAAATGAGCACGATTTGAGTGAGATCCTGTTTGTTTGTTTGTTTGTTTGTTTTGTTTTGGGCATTTCCTATACCCAGCACATCACCAACGACGAAGTCCGATAGACCATCACATAAGCTAGCGGACAACACGATGACATTCTCACAGGGGTGAAGAAACGGAAAATCCGACGGTATAGTTACGTCACCAGAGCATCAGGCCTTGCAAAGACCATTCTGCAAGGCACGGTGCAAGGAGGCAGAAGAAGAGGGAGACAGAAAAAGAGGTGGGAGGATAACATTCCAGAATGGACTGGCTTGACGCTGAGCGAAGCCATGAGGGTTGCTGAGGACAGAGAAAGATGGAATATACTGGTTAAACGATCCTCTTTGGTGCCCCAAGGACTTTCGAGTTACGGAATAGGATAGGATAGGATAGGATAGGTTTGTTTTGCCAGCGCCTATAAGCAACTCTTTAATTAAGCTGGTAAAGCGTTGGGCAAAATAATTTAAAACACACACACACACACATCCATACCATTCCCCCCTCCTACCCCCTCCACACACACAAGTCGATAGTATGGTCCATTTGAATGGGAAATGAATTGTCATTAGAACAGTAGAAGTACCGCTAGTTCCTTTTATATCAAGGTTGCTGATACTGTACTTTCCCTATGACAGCTTTCGCGGGCACATGATACTCTGCACAGAGCTCTCTCGATCGCTTTGCACGCAGCAATGGGCACTTCCGGCCATTTTATAGCGCTTTACGCAAGCGCGGTGACCTGCCCTCTCTCTCTTTTTCTTTCTCTCTCTCTCTTCAAATTAGTTCCGGCGGGTCACCTGTGCCCGAAGGCCGCTGAGCTGTAGAGCTAAAGCTAAAGCTATTTCCAAAGAGAAAGGAAAAAGCTTTCAGGACCAGACCCGCTCACAATAGGCGGGCTAATTAGAATCAGCCAGGGCAAATTAAACATCTCTTTCGATCCTTTTTAAAGACAATTCGCCAGCAGCGATTTGGAAACGATTTTTCCTCCTTGGCGCTATACAGAATTCTGTCGATGTCTCGAGTTCATTCTGAAAGGATACTTCTAGAGTTGATTCCCGATAATGACATTTTTTTTCTGACTTGGTTCTAGTCTTAATGCCAGTACTAAAAGCAAATTGAACGAGCTAGAAACGAAAGTTGAAAGTTACAACGTCAGTTTTCAATCCAGTTCGGTTTACCTGGTATTATTATTAAGAACAGCTTGTGTGTCATGCTAATTCTTTGACCAGTTTCGCTTTGAGTTGTTGTTGTTGTTGTTGTTGTTCCTGTTCTTGTTGTAGAATTTCTTGTTCTATTATTTCTTTCTTTCTTTCTTCCTTTCTTACATGTTCTACTTCTTCTTCATCATCATGAACATGATCATCATCATCATCATCATCATCATCATCATCATCATCATCATCATCATCATCATCATCATCATCATCATCGTCATCGTCATCATGATCATCATCATCCCCTTTATCATCATCATCATCATCATCATCATCATCATCATCATCATCATCATCATCATCGTCATCATCGTCATCTTCTTCTTCTCTCTTGTCCTCCTCGTTATCTCTTTATACTACTGAAGTGTAGAAAATATAGAACAAGAAAAGATATTGAAATAGTATACTACTTCGATATCTTCTTTTATTCTTTATCTTCTACGCTTTAATATATATTTTGATAATTTTCTTCTTCTGGTCTGATTCGTTCTTTAGTTTGAACTTGCAGATAGACGTTAATTCTTAATGTAAATCGAAAGCTTGCAACTCCGCCCGTTATTCCCGCGCCTGTTTGTCCTTCGCTATTTATTAAATTTAGTTCTTAAAAAACTTATATATCAGTTTCATTTGACCGAATGGAGTGACTCTTTTTATTTATTTCTTTAAACTTTCTTATATAGCGCTTTTCAAGCTCAAGAGCTGCTCAAGGCGGTGGTCGATACAGAATCTAACTCAAGCTGCCCGAGGCGCGAACTTGCTGCCTTTGGGCGCATCTTCCTCTCTTATTCTTACTTTTGAGTTTTGGAATAGGTTTAGAGTGCGTCTGAGTGCGTATGTAATTTGTACCGAGGCCTTGGGCCTATTAGTACAAATACAATTTGAAGTCTTGAAGGCTTTCTCTCTCTCTCTCTCTCTCGCTCTCTCTCTCTCTCTTCACTAAACTTGAATAGTTACCATGCATTCCACTTTCCTCCAGTCACGGTACGGCCATGGTTGTCCTTTCGCTTTCTGCAGCTCTTTATTACTAAGACAGAAACATACCATGCAGCTTGTCACCGCGCCTGGGTCTTATTTGTACAAATATTCCAAGTCTCTGTTTCTCTCTCTCTCTCTCTCTCTCTCTCTCTCTCTCTCTCTCTCTCTCTCTCTCTCTCTCTCTCTCTCTCACACACACACTCTCTCGCTCTTTCTCTCTTTCACTCTTTTCATTACATTTGAATAGTGACCATGCATTCCATATTTCACCTGTCACTGTGTACGATCATTGCTGTCCATTCGCTTTCGCCAGCTCTTTGTTGTTCTCTAAGGCAGAAGGCGTACCCTGCCGCATGTCACCACGCCACGACTCTCGATTTCTCACTAAACTGACCTGCAGTTGTAGCAGAAAAGACCCTGGGTCCTTGTCACTGTGCCTTCCCCGCCTTTTGTTTAAATAAAAAAAGAGACGCGATGATCAAGCTGGCCTGCAGTGAAGTGGCGTCCGCGGGAGTGAAGGGTGGGGGATAGAATGGGGGCGGGAGGGAGGGGGAAATTGGAGGGGAGTTGGACAGGTCCTCTTAATTCATTCTTTTGAGCTGTGCGTTTGAATGCATGGCGTTTGAACCATGAAAGGTGGAACAGAGAGGACACAGCCAACCACGAGACTGATGCTGGCAGTAAGATTGCCCACCCCTTGGGGTCATGAGCAATCTTGCCACTGTAGATTGTTCAAACCTATAAAGGGAAAAGTGAAAGCCCCAGTTGAAAACCTGTCTTTCCTTTGTAGGCAAGACAGATTCACTGCGGCAACAGTACCCCCGTTGGAGTGCCGGGGGTTTTCAGTATAAATAGTATCCCCACTTTATGGAAATTTAGTGCTTTAAATTCCCACTGTCGCTGTCTTCCTCATTTACTCTTTCCCATTCCTGCTCTGTCCTATCACTCTGCTATACTATCTTCTTCTTCGCTAGATCAATGACCTACCTTTTTCTTGAAAACTCTTCCTGGACAAGACTCCTTGTTTGTGTATGAGGTCTGTTGGATCAGCTTGGGAGTGCTGGACGCTTTCTGCCGGGTGGTCACTAGGGCTTCCTATGATGTTATTATTTAGCAATATAGGCATTTTATATGTATGTGTTTTGTTGATAATTTATAATGATGTTTGTATTCTATTTTGTTTTTGTAACCGGGGGTTCCAGTAGTTGGGGTGAAGCCTCAGCCGTCCCCTGCGTGGGATGTCTTTATTGTAAAGTGACTGGCCGGTGGAGGGCATTCAGTTTTCCCACTAGGGTTGTTTCAGCAGATCTTTTATGCGGATCGGGGGTTGTCCGGTCCTGATTTGGCTCGGAAGAGTTTGCTGGACCTAAAGCAACAATTAATCAATCAATCAATTCTCAAAGGCAGAAAGGTACCCTGCCGCTTGTCACCACGCCACGACTCTCGATTTCTCACTAAACTGACCTGCAGTTGTCACTGTGCCTTCCCCGCCTTTTGTTTACATAAAAAAAAGAGACGCGATGATCAAGCTGGCCTGCAGTGAAGTGGCGTCCGCGGGAGTGAGGGGTGGGGGTTAGAATGGGGGCGGGATGGGGGGAGGGAATTGGAGGGGGGTTGGACAGGTCCTCTTAATTCATTCTTTTGCGCTGTGCGTTTGAATGCGTGGCGTTTGAACCATGAAAGGTGGAACAGAGAGGACACAGTTAGCCACGAGACTGATGCTTGCTTGGCCCTTGCTGACTGACAGCCAGTCTTAATTTTCAGGGACAATAGAGATAAAAAAAACATTTTCTACGCATCTCCTCACCCTCCTCCCACACCCACCCAACTCCAAACACACACCCACACACGCACACACACGCACACACACATTTTGACAATTTTTGACAGAGCATCATTATACACAGCATCGTCTTCGGATTGTCATGAGATACAACACCGGAACCACCAGGCGCATGAAGAAAATGAACTCGCTACCGCACTCGAAACACGCAAAACATTCACACTGGCATAATGGACACACAACAAACACCTTTCTTTTTCTTGGATATGAAATATGGACAAACGGATGAACTGGACAGCATGGACAGTTCTGTGGCAATTTATTCCATTAAAACAAAATTCAATTACATTTATTTCAATGAATGAATACCCCCCCTCTCTCTCTCTATCGCTCTCTTCTCCTCCTCCTCACACAAACAAATACATTAACAGTGGCACTGACATGTGTACGACTAGATAAGCATGACATAACAATTATATAACAATTACAGTATATAACAATTATAGAGAATAATACTGCATACTATGAAGACAAACGTATGCTTGTCACAACCAGTAGCCTAAGTATATGTGAACACGATATTAACAATTATCATCAATGCTTTCATCATCACAGCCATAGTACAACAAAATGAACACACACAAATCCTTTCAGGCCGTCAAACTTTCAGATGCTTGCAATTTGTATTTTCCACACATGAGATGAGCCTGAAATGACATTCATTCACCATGAGGTATTTTGCAAATCATTCAGCTGTATAGACACGAATTCTTATCATTTTCAGTCCTGCCACAACTCTACAACGGACACTCACAAGACTACCGATGATCAACACCGCTGTCCTACATGAATAGCCTAAGGCGCGCGCGCGCGCACCCCCCTATCCACCTCCCCCCACACACGCACACATCTCTCCACCCTACCCTATATACTCACTAATTCTTCCCATCACACACCCGCACCATCTCAACACTCCCCTCTATCCTTCCTCCTTCTCCATCACACATAGTTAACCTTCAAACAGTCATACATCACTGTTGTTAGATGAATAGAGCAACGTAAACACTTGAATTTTTCTAATTTCTTCAGCCCATCCTCTTCCTCTTCTATCACACACATAGTTCATCTTTCAACAGTCATGTATCACTTTTCCTAGGTGAGAACCCTGTAAAAATGCGCAGAATCTCACTCACTCGCAGCATGCAAGATTATTTAAAAAATCCAAATCTCTTTGTTAAGTCCTGAGCTTTGTATCGGATATTGCAGCATTTTACGTAGGTGATATAATTATGCGCAAATTCTATTTATGGATTCAAGTAATAATTTAATTCGGATTCCAATAATAATTTTGAGTAGTTGGTTTTTAAAAAAAAAAAAGGATTAGATCTTATCCGGTTTAAACAATAATATCACTCTAATTCTAATTTTCATGCCTTTTAAAATAATTTTAACAAAAATCTTTTCGATCAGAAGCGTTTTGATATGACGCTGCTATGTTCTGGAAATCCATTTTAGGAGAATGAAAGCCACTTGAAGACATTATAGTGTTCGTTCGCAGCCGGGTTGGGAAGAGGGGAGGGGTTCGCCTGCATGCTTTTGTGTGTGGGTGTGTGTATGAGTGTGTGTGTGTGTGAGTATGTGTGTGTGTGGCGAGAGGGAGAGAGAGAGAGAGAGAGAGAGAGAGAGAGAGAGAGAGAGAGAGAGACAAAGGCTCCCAATGGCGACAGACCCATGCTTCATCGGATGGTTTGTATTGTTCTTATGCCCATGTTAGTTGTCGTTCGGCTGTGTTTGTTTTGCTGTCCCTTGTCTTTTCGACATCACAACAAAAAAGAAACATCCTCATATGCCGCAACAATAGCAGCGGCAGCAACAACAGCAATACATCAGTTGAAGTTAACAGTCCCAACCTTCGCAACATCACATTTCGACGCCTCAGACCCTTGCACCCTGCTTCGGTAATTGTTGGAGAATTAGGCTATCAAATTATTTGGACGCTTTTTCCTCCTACTCTACCTCATACTACTACTACTATACTACTACTACTACTACTACTACTACTACTACTACTACTACTTCTTCTTCTTCTTCTTCTTCTTTGTAACGAACGCATTTCGTACACGTTTGTGTTATATAGATGTTATGACGTCACTAGCGTTAGGCCGGACGTTGGCGTGTCGAAATAAAAACATTACTAGAGTGACTTGTTATTCAGAGAGTACATGCCAGTTGAAGTGAAAAGACGTGTTCTTTGGTGCTCTGGGAAAGCGGGACTTTTCTATTGGAATAGTATAGCTGTATCTAGAATACAGGTATTTATTGTTATTATTATCAGTATTTATAATAAGCTGTGAAGCTATTCATACGAAAATAAGAAGTATTGCTTGTTATGAATTATTGTGATTAGAGTGCAGAAGAATCCATTGTTTGAAGGAAGTACGGTAACTCTTGTATATACCGTATTTGTTCATGTGCAGTAATATGTTATAAATTGAAAGTGAGCTGTGGTTGTAAAGTTTGGCTCATAGCCCAGTGTGTTATAGGCTACGCAATGTGCGCATGGTGTTAAAGTGGCTATAGGTATTGTCATAAAAATTGTGACTGTGTCAGTGTGGAGGCTTAGAGAAAACATTCTACGAAGGAAATGATCTTCAAGCACTCTGAAATATAATAATGTTTCAAAGACACATTATAGTCTCTTTAACTTAAGTATAAAAGCACAAATTTACGATTGTATAAATGTTGTATACAGCGGCTGGTTCGGAGTGGAAACTTCCTGGTGTGTGGCTGATGGAGCTGTCCTTGTGACATTGTCTACGAGACCGGATGTGGACACCATCAACGCCTTCATCTCTCCTTCGTCCAACCATCACTGGTGCAGACGTGCAGCAACGGTGGCGAAGTAAATCTCCAGACCTAAGCTACGGGATCACCTGCAGTGTTCCCCAAGGGTAGCCTCTGTCTCCTAGCATCGGTTGAGAATTCCGCGTCTAGTGATGGTCTGAGAAGCTGTGAGTACAGTCATTAATAATTAATACTGAGATCAGGAATCTCCGTCAAGTCGTCTGTGTGCCATTATTGACTGTGTCGACACTAGAGCAATGTATAGAGGCAAGTGACGTCTCAAGAAAGAAACGACCTCCGTGTTAGCCACTGACTGAATAAGTGCTGGATTTGTATATTAGCCTATACGCCACTTATTGATTATCTGTGCGAACTTGTTATATGATGATAAGAATTGTGTGATTTAATGTATATGTTTATGAATTAGTTAAAATAGTTAACAGAAGGGCAAAGAGAGATAACTGTGTAGTCTTTGTCCTTGTTTGTTTGTAAGCACGTGTGTGGTGTTGGATGAAAGAGTGGAGTAAACAGAGATAGAACATGCATCCTTAGACTGAGCGTCAGACAGCCACACGCACACACTCACTTCATTAGATTATTCATAATTATATATATATATATATATATATATATATATATATATATATATATATATATATATATATATATATATATATATATATATATATATATATATATATATATATATATATATAGATAGATAGATAGATATAGATAGATAGATAGATATAGATATATAGATTTTTTTTTTTTTTAAAAGCAAAAATCCCTACGTTACGTTATTTTTCTTCTTCTTCTTCTTCAAAGGCATAAAATTTGTTACAACCGTAGTATTTAACAGTTTTGCTCTTTTGTAGCGTGATTACCAGTTCAGAGAGTTTTTTTCAAGGCACTGGCCACTAGTATCCAGCAATCACACGATAGTTTGCTGAGGTCAGGATTCGAACCCACGTCGCCCAAGATGAAGTTTTAAAGTATAACAAGCCTACATAGACAAATCATAATAGCGTCGCTTTGATGTCTTATTGTTCTTCTACTCCGAACCTAGTCCCTGACAAATATTACCGTGTTTTTTGTTTGTTTTTATATTGGTTTCCTTGGGCTGCTCCAGTTAGATCATGTTCCTGACCAGCGCCTTAAGAAGCTCTTTGAGCTGGAACACGCGCGGATCTTTTTTTTATTCTGAATGTAGCGTCATCTGAGACTATTTTCTATACCAGACGCTTGGTCTTTATTCGTTAATGGAGACGAGGGAAGAAAGGGGGAGGGAGGGAGTTGGAGAGGAAGGATATAGGGGGCATTAAGACAGTTCCACAACATACTATCGAGGTCGAAGTTTTGGAGTCAGACGAAATAATGACTGTAAACGGTACTCAAGTTACACGGTAACATCTAAAGTCTGTCGCACTAAGGAGACCAATCTAGAACTAAAAAAAATATGTTGGTCTCCCACCCTCCCTCACCCCCCCACCCACACACACACACAAGCTAAGAGCAGACAAATAAGGTCAGAAAGAACCACACTAATACAGAGAAGTATACATTTACACAGATACAAACATCCACACGACCGCACGCACTCACACCAATAAAGACATCCAGTCAGTCTGGGAAATACCCAAAGTGATCTTTCCCGCCTTTCCACTACTTCAAAAGTATTTTTTTTCGTGGAAAATAGTCGTGCTATACATTTAATTAAATAAAAATCCACACATAATAGCTCGACTATTATATATACGGGGAAAAAAAGGTGAAACAATGGAACTCGTTCTGATATGGATAAGCAGTCAGTCCGAACGAGAATCATGGCCAAAGATGACATTGTCTCTGTACCCCCTGTGGGAGGGTGGGGAGGGGGGGGGTCAATCCAGTCAAGTGAGGAAGGGGGATGGGGGAGGTGGTGAGGGGTTAAGGAAGGCGTACGTAGTAGTCCGTCCAGTCTCTTCGCTTGCTTTTGTATTGTCAGCGTCCCTCCTCGATCTCCTCTACTTTCAGAAACTCTGTAATGGTGTCGAGACGAAGGCTGACGAACGACAACTGTCCCCTCTATTGACTTAGCCTGTCTCACTTACCTCTCTTCTTGTCGGCGCCATAATGGCGGCTATAAATGGCGGGTTCTGGACAGGAATTCGGGACGGACGGAAACTACGTCAGTAAAATGGTTTTGTTATACACGAAGAGGTGAAACCCATTACATGTTGGCGTCGAAATGCTGACGTCAACTAAAAGTTCTCACATGTATCATGTAGGCCCATACAAACATGTTGACCTTAAACTAAAAGATACGAGTTCTATAAAACTTGCTGAGCTTTCCATGCCAATGGGCGCCTCGGATGGCTTGAGTTCAATCCTTTATCGGCCAGCTTTTTCAGCAGCTCTTGAGCTGGAAAAACGCCACATAAAAAAACAATTAAATTTAAATAAATAGATAAATATAATTTTGAAAAAAATAATATCTGTACGGTGCAGGTGCCACCATGTACGATAATAATACATCTACTAATGGTTGGGGATATTTTGTTATAGATCGCCATTATAGCATAAACCCATGCCGTTGGAACATTGGTCAGTCTGAACTTAAGTCAGGCAGAGAGTCAGTGTGGACTCTTTCACTACCACCAACATGGTGTATTGTGGAGGGATAGAGGTTGGGTTTGGGGGCGCCGGGGAAAGGCTCCAAAGCCTTAAAAAAAAAAAAAAAAAAAAAAAAAAAAAAACTTAAGAAGGCAAAATAATGGGAAATGTGCGCACGGAAAGAACTATGGGGGCTTCAGATCGGCCATGTCCCAAAGTCGATAATTGAAATCGGTGATGAGCTGGGGATAAGAAGACAATCGTCTTAATGATCGCCATTGTGCTCATCATGCCAACAACACTGCAGTAACAAGGAAGACGTGGAAGTCTTTGTGATAGTGGGCGCCTCAAGCATGCGGCTTGAGTGAGATCCTGCATGTACCGGCTAGCGCCTTGAGCAGCTGTGGAGCTGGAAAAGCGCTTTAAAAGAACGATTAAGTAAATAATAAAATAAATAAAAATAATTGTGTTTTGTTGTTGCTCATTCGCACAAATGGAGTTGAGAGAAAAGGGTGTCTACAAACTGAACATGGAATGTGGTTTTAATGTTCACCATGCAATGAAGTGGCCTATACAGGTGGGGGTATTTCGCACGGATTGCCACATCTTCTTATAACAAGGGTCTATTGCTGATGCCTTCATTGTCGCAACCATGGTTACAGAGAGACAGAGCGGGAGATGAGAGAAAGCAAGAGAGAGAGAGAGAGAGAGAGAGAGAGAGGGGGAGAGAGAGAGAGACATACATACATACATACATACATACATACATACATACATACATACATACATACATACATACATACATACATACTGGCTGACAGAGACCGAGATAGAGCGAGAGATAAGAGACAGAGATATGAGAGAGAGAGAGAGAGAGAGAGAGAGAGAGAGAGAGAGAGAGAGAGAGAGAGAGAGAGAGCGAGCATAAGCATGGAGATTTCGGGAGCTAAAAAAAAAGGTAAAGGTAGTCCCGTAGGCCGTAGGGGAGCGGGGTGATGTTGGAGATCACACCTATCTTGGGCCAGCGTAATGAGGGTGATGCCCATCTCTCTCTCTCGCTGCTTTACCTTCCCCACCCCTAAGAGAGTAGGTAGTCACAGTTTAGTCAACTGGGTGCGTTGTTATTTGTCGCTTCACGTTTCGCGGTCACCCATCCAAGTGCTAACCGCACCGGACGATGCTTAACTTGCGACACAGTAGCGAGTGCTCCAACCACTGCGCTATCCTACACCGGGGGCAGCAGAGTAAAAACGGATCGATGAAGTTGTGTGTAATCAGCTTTGTTGCAAGGACCATCACTATATCTAAATTGCTGCCTGCACTGAGTAACTGGCTAATTCTATGATTACAGATACCGCAAACAGCTGCCTTCGTCCTTGCACTATGCTGGGGACTTACTTGTCCAAACGGATTCATTTAGATCTAAAACATGCAGCCTATACATGCTGTTCTGTACTAATTGGATTGGTCTGCCAATAATAGAAAATACACAATCTTAGAGCTTTCTATTATTCTCTTGTTATCTACTTCTTCTATCCTATCCTATCTAATGCTATCCTATCCCGTAACTCGAATGTCGTTGGGGCACCACAGATTTCCATCTTTCTGTCAGCAGCCCTTGTGACTTCACTCAGTGTCAAGCCAGTCCATTCTCGAGTGTTGTCTTCCCACTTCTTTTTCTGTCTCCCTCTTCTTCTGCCTCCTTTCACCGTGCTTTGTAGAATGGTCTTTGCAGGGCCTGATGCTCTGGTGATGTGGCCAAACCATCGGAGTTTCCGTTTCTACACCACTGTGAGCAGGTCATCTATGGAATTCCCTTTGTAAAATGTTTATTTTCACCACTTTCAGTTAAATAATCTTTATTTTATAAGCATATTTTCTAAATAATTTTTTTAATCAACTTTTTTTAATTCCAAAACAAGCATGAATACAAAACAGTATTAATACAGAACATGAATGAATACAATCATAACTATTATGCACAAAATATTAAAAGTAAATCGGAAAATTTTGCATTATTTCAATAATACAGATTAGTCATGAAATCAAATATAAAGAAAACTTACAGTGTGTACATAATTACTATAATGTTACAATATATGCTATTCAAGCAAGTTTGGTTTATGTTTTTGTACACATATACAGACAGATAGGGAGCGAGAGAGAGAGGCAGAGAGAGAGAAGGAGAGAGACAGAGAGACAGAAAGAGAGACACAGGTCATGGAGTACTATTTTAACAAATTCTTGATGAACAAACATTGAAGCAAACAAACAATAAATGAATTATAAGCGTTCAAACAGCGGGATATAGGGGTGCCATGCTTGCATACATTTTTCTTGTGTCAACTGTACACAAGCTATATACTTCTCTATCTCATATCTGTGTTTTCTTACAGATGTAAATGACTGATAGAGTGGAGTGTGTTTTTTCCATTTTACATCTATAAATATATGATTTAGATAATAATATTATTAAATCCAATATTTTATCAGTTTTTATATTTCTGTCACAGCCAAATATAACCAGATGCTCGCTAAAGTGGAAGGCAACAGAATTATAGCATTTAGAATTAATGGCCCTTTCAAATTCCTTCCAAAATACTTGAAAGTACGGGCACTTAAAGAATAAATGTTGAATGTTTTCTCTTTCGTCTTCACAAAAAGTACAGCTATTATCCTGCTCTATTCCCATACTGGATAATACTATATTAGTTCCTAAAATTCTGTGAATTATTCTAATTTGCAGCCACTTTAAATGTATATCCGTAACTCCACATATCTTCTTAAATATTATTTTCCATTCTAATCTTCGCTCTATTCTTTTATCCCATTCTTACAACAATTTGGTTTTACTTCATCAGTCTAAATAATAATTTGTTTACATGTACAAACAATGTAAAATTTCTCTAAATAATATATTTTCTCCGTAAATAACTTATTATTTACCTAGGTAAATAAATCATTATATAGATAAGTAAGGCATTGTTCCTAAAAAAGGAATTATTTACCTATATATAACGCATTATTTAACATGTTAAATAATGTATTATTTAGAATGTTTCTAAATAATGAATTGTTTACCTATATAATCAGAGACGAGAATCCTAAAATGACAAAAAGGAGGAAAAATTCCAAAGAAATCTATGCATTCTGAGCCTTATTTTATGGGGTCAGATCAGTTGTTTTTGTGGTACTAAAATGCTGTTGTTAGCTCTCCACAGTTCAACACATAGGCCTAATGAATTTATTTCAAACATCAGTTAAGCCTTGTATTAAACAAACATTCCTTTTGACTGCAGACAAGAATGGTTTAAATACCAATGACAAGACAAGGCTTTACCAATGCACATAATTACTGTCCAAAACAGAGTTGTACATTTATACATAGAATCAGTATGAAACCTCACTGACACTCTTACGGTCACACCAAACAATAAAATCATAAATACCTCGATTGACTGTTTAAACAAGGTTTACAATTTCAAGATAATGTCTTGGAAAAACCACAACAACGAAAGCAGAAATACGGATGGTTTCAGGCAGTAGTTCCTAAAACAGTTCTGATGCTATAATCATATACATTATGAACAACTTCAGCCTTGAAGTTGTAGTCAGGCACTGAAGTCAGGCTGATGTTTACAATTACGTCATGCACTAAGATTACAGTTCTTTGTGTATACAACATTCTCATGTTTTTTTGAAGAATTGTTAAAAGTATAAATAAAAACTGGCAGGTACCAACATGCTATACAGTCTGCACACACACAATTATTGAATGAACTATGTACATGTACTTGTGCATGTATTTTATAACTAAAGCCAGGCAACTATCCAGTTCTTGCTTTCCAGGCTGGTGGCTTTTGACTCTAATCTCACTTCTCTTCCTCACCAACACCTGAAGTCGGGCAGTCAGAGCTTTCTTATGAGCCAGTCTGGCTTGTTTCTCTGCCTCTGCATTCAACTCCACATTTCTTTCGATATTTTTGTCCTTAAAACGAATTAAGACTGTTGTGTTCAACTTTTCTTCTAACCACTTAAAAAAGTTCCACTTGTTTTTTACACCACTGTAGATGTGGGTAGCAAGAGCCTTTTCTCCAGGATTTAGTTTTCGAAGCATTTTACAAGTCACGCTTTGTTCTAGACACAGACTATATCCGGTATAGTCTGTGTTCTAGACAATGGCTGATCAACCACGTGATGTTTTGGCTGTTCCATCGTTCGCACTACAACTCAGCGCATGAGAAAGTGCTTCAAGCGCCTATTTGAGTGACGTCACTATCAGCGGGAGTGTCTGGGAACAGCCGAAATCTTATGCGCAGAAAAACGGGAGGCTTAGATACGCAACGTCACTTCCGTAATGCAATGGCTAGTATTCTAAGAGAGCCCCACGTACGTTTACCAGGACACACGGAAGAAAGAAATCGGGTTATCTCGGCTTTTTACGGCAGCTTGGTGGATCGACGAAAACGAAGTGAGAGTGAACCAAATGACAACAATCCACCTGGGAATAACGAGTGGGAATAAGCTGCGAGATCGAAAATCAACAACTCACCCTAATCATATACACTAAAATTTTCTCACCGGATTTAAACCGATCTCAAAAATGACCCTGGGACCTTCCGAAAGAGCGGATTTCCGCTAAAAGGCGGAAGATTCTCATCTCTGTATATAATGCATTATTTAGCAGAATTTGCTAAATAATGTGTTATTTTGATGTTGGTAATTAATGCATTATTTAAGTAAACAATTCATTGTTTATAGACTATCCTATCCTATCCTATCCCGTAACTCGGAGGTCGAAGGGGCACCACAGATGATCGTTTAACCAGCATATCCCATCTTTCCCTGTCCTCAGCAACCCTGATTGTTTCGCTCAGTGTCAAACCAGTCCATTCTCGAATGTTGTCCTCCCACCTCTTTTTCGGTCTTTATCTTCTTCTACCTCCTTGCACTGTGCCTTGCAGGATGGTCTTTGCAAGACCTGATGATCTGGTGACGTGGCCATACCATCGGAGTTTCCGTTTTTTCACCACTGCGAGCAGGTCATCGTGTTGTCCAATAGCTTGCGTGATGGTCTACAGTGGTTATTTAGATGTGATGGTTTAGAGACTGCAGTTTTCATTATTTAGGGGATTCGCAGGTAGACTACATGTCGTATTCATGTGAGGTTATATGGTAGTGATAAAGAAAATGGCTAAATCATGATTTTACGCTGTTTGGCGATTTAAAATGAGGCAACTGCTTTATTTCATTCTAATTTGTATTCGTTCATAAAAGTATCAATATACGAAACTGTAACGGTAACGGCTCCGGAAAAGAGGGATCCATCATTATTTCTGCATTTGCGTTTTTGCCTTCAAAGTACTTCCGCCATGTGTCAGTCCGACCCGCCAAATCCCTGATAGTTTCGAACAAGCTGAAACTTTCCGTTTGAAATTAAAACATAATTCCACTCGAAGAAACGGAAACAAAGTCTCAACACAGTTTTTGGGTAAATAAATTCAAAAAGAAAGCTTTTTTTTTTCCCTCTCTTCTGACAGAGATACTCAAAAACTGAACACTCCCGCACAAAACTGACCTTGATCTTTCGTTTGTGTTCGGGAGGTTACAGACATTTTATTTTCGAATTTGTGGAGTGATTTATTTTGACAAATATTTAATTAACACACATTTTGGATACGCAATCTTTGGAAAGACCTTGCATTTAGTTATAGAAAGCAGTACAATTATTTTTTTTTAAGTTTTCAAGCAAATCCTGGAATCCCCTAAATAATGAAAATTGCAGTCACTAAACAATTAATTATTTACATAAATAATGCATTATTTAGCAACATCTTCTAAATAATTCTTTATTTAGCAAATTCTGCTAAATATTGCATTATATAGGTAAACAAATCATTATTTAGAAACGTTTCTAAATAATACAATTATTTAACACAATCTGCTAAATAATGCATTAGGATTATAGATTTTTTTAAAAATTACCAAGGGAATTCCATAGTCATCGTGTTGACCAATGGCTTGACATGTGTAATGGTCTGTCGGGCTTCGTCGTTGGTGGTGGGCTGGGTATAGGAAATGTCCAGAAGTCTTCTGTAGCACCTCGATCATTTCCTTGCTTTGTATTCTACGTTGTAGGTCTGCTGTGAGGCTCCATGTTTCGCAAGATGGAATGACAAGGGAGCAAAAATCTTCGGTAATTTTTTAAAAAATAAAAATACTAAAATTCTGATGCTATCGTCTAATTCAAACACCGTAGCTGAGACTGGGTCGAGTTCCCATTTAATCTGGAGCTAGAGAGACGAACGTAAATAAGCCTTCGCAAGGCTCTATAGCAGTATGCATCTAAGTTTTTGTCCCCAGAAGAAATTAGACCTGAACATTATATTAAAGTGCATTAGGAAAAGTCAAGAATTAAATGTGGTGGTCTGATGCAAAGCTTACCTGTCTGTTTGCATTGCACCGTAAGAAGCTTGAAAAGAATGTCAATTAGTGCAGTAAAACTGACAATGGGGGTGGTAAGTTATGTGTGGAAAAGGTGGAAGTCAGGGGGGTAACACACGACAAAAAAAAAGCGCGCACCCGAAGAAGAAGAAGAACAAGAAGAGAAGGAGGGTAAGAAAGCGAAAGAAAGTGTAAAAGGATGATTGGTGACATATCGATGATGATGACGATAATGATGGTGACGACGACGACGACGACCACAACGAAGATGATGATGATGATAATAGATTGAAGAAGAAGAAGAAGAAGATGATGATGATGCAACAGAAAAAAAATTAATGGGCGCCTGGGGCTGCTTGAGTTAGAGCCTGAGAGCCCGAATCGGCCAGCGCCTGGAGCTGCAGTTCTTGTGCTGGAAAAGCGCTATATATAAAGACGATTAGTATTGATCTAATGATATACTTATAAGGCTTAATATATAGGCCACAACATACGAAGCTTCTTTTTGCTTAAGGTAGTCGGGCAGGTTGATTCGCCCATCATTGTGCGCATTTATA
Organism: Oncomelania hupensis; assembly: GCA_036898135.1. NCBI lineage: Eukaryota > Metazoa > Mollusca > Gastropoda > Littorinimorpha > Pomatiopsidae > Oncomelania > Oncomelania hupensis. Next base: position 48,301,921 of record CM072518.1, on the reverse strand, counting down.
ATAATACAGGGTGTTCCAAAAGTCTTGGGCACATTTGAAGTCCCCATATCTCAATTACTATGATTGGTAGTAAGATAAAAGTTGTGCCATTTTAAAGCTAATTACATTAAGTTTTTTGTAAAGCTGTTGATTTTTTAAATTTCTTTTCAGACCCAATAATGGCGTTCACTCAACCAGAAAATGCTGGGACGCGTTTGGCAAGAATTTGACTATCGGCTTCATGTGTGTCGTGTGACCAATGGTGCTCACATTGAACATCTTTGAACATTCCATGTAAAAATTGAGATTACAAGCTTTCCGAATTTACCAGATGCGTTTTTATATCCTTAATAGTTTCGGAAACATTCAATGTTAAAATGTGCCCAAGACTTTTGGAACACCCTGTATATCCAAGTCGCAATTATTATTATCCAAAAGATTTTTTCATCGTGTCTAGGTCTGAAGAAATTACAGTGAAATCTTTTTGAACGCGCCGAGTTAGTGCACAAAACTGTTCGGGATGTAGGCTATTTATCAGTTTTTGTGTAAATGTCAATACGAAAACTCGCGATTACGACATGCCAAAATCGGAGTTCACGATTGTGAATAGGCCTATGTGAAGCGGTCGTGAACAATAGCTGACTTTCAGATCTAAATTCTCCGCCCAGACAAATGCAAGCAAAGCATCGCCTATACAGTCTGACTGTGCCTGAAAAGTTTTGAGGCAATTATATTTACTATTTTATGATTTATTGTAATGTTAGTCTCCGATGGGAGTTAAAATTGCGATGTTTTTAGTTGTCTTTCAATCCCAAAATTGTTCGAAATTTACATTTGAAATTTTAAAACGACAACAACAAACAATGCCTAGTTCTAGGTTCTCTCCGCTGTTCTTCGCCGGATGGGCTACCGCCGACATTGACTTCTTGAGGAACAGATGTCGGGGAGCAACAGATTGTCCAAATAAGCACGTGCCGATTGAAATAGCCAGTGTCCGTGGCCGAGAGGTCAGAGTGTCAGTGCTATTGACCAGCACACAGGCGCTCGTGTCTGAACACGCTATCGTCTATAACGCGTCTCTGGACACATTCGCGCCTACCTTCTATGTATACCAGAGCCTGTGGACAAGCACTGGTTTGTTAATGTTAGCAGGCCAACTCGCACTATCCAACAGCAGCAGCCCCCTGTAACAAGTAAGAGTGGCAGAACGCTAGGCAGTGTTAGACTATCGAGAATAGAAGGAACACTCATCGGAGTGCTAAGATGAAGTTCCTGCATACATGGTTCGAAACTCGACTGTTGACCCGAAAGATTGTTTTTCTCATACTTGGAGTCATCGACTTTTTCTGTAATGACTTTGTATTCGGTGTTTCACCTCTATCTCCGCAGCTGCACGTTAAAGAACCTCGCCATTTTTTTGTTTTTCTTTTCTTCTTATATATATGCCTACATGCATATATAAATTTACATACACATATTGACCACTAATATGTGTAGGTTTAAATATATAACAATTAGATTAATTTCAATATATACATATAAACAACAGTGAAAATATTGAGCAACTAAATGCATGTAACACAGCCACTTACTACATTGCGTCCATCCCTACTCGACCTGCAGTGGTGGGCAAAGGTAAGTCACTAAGGAGTGATCGCGATCGATGACCGCCAGTGGACACAGTCTGGCTCATCCCCAGTCAGTGCCTTGCCATCCCACGGGAGAAAGGAAGCACCGTTGATAGGTTGCTAGTTTCCTACAAGGTCGCGAGTTCGAACCCCACTTGGTTACGTTACGTAAGTAGATTAAAGTCCCCGGATACAATAGCATATAGGGGACTCCCCGCTTGGATGAACTTACCTGACTTATGTACGAGAATTTTCGGGACAGCGAGCGCGTTTCCTCCCTCCCATCAATAATGGTATTGGAAGCAGTCTAAATCGAAATTTCTAAGGTAAAAATCGAGTTTTCTTCCGCCTTAAGTAATAGCGGTATCTTGCGATTGTCACCCTTTGATTTAGATTAAAGAAAAGGCGCGTGACGCATCCTCTATAATGAAAAATCCAATCATCTCCCCATTTTTTAAAATGTACTTTAATTTCTTTTTTCGTGTGTGTGTTTTTTTCCGGATGAGAGAGAGAGAGAGAGAGAGAGAGAGAGAGAGAGAGAGAGAGAGAGAGATTTATCGGTTTAACTACAGGGAAATAAATACTGCCTACACCAATTCGTTCGCTTTGTTACTTCCCCTGCATTTCCAGCACTTTTTTTTTGTTTCAAAATTACATTAAAAGAAATACAACTCAATCAAACGAAAGAAAAATTGCAAAAGAAATTAGAGGTAGAGAAAGGAAGCAGGAAAATCAAAAAGGGGAAAAAAAATACAATTTTGTGTTCAGTTTGTTATTTTTGAAAAGAAAACAAACCATCATGAAGTGCAACATTTGTACACACAAATCCATAAAATGAGGATTCCAAATTACCTCATCACACAAAGAGGCCCCGGTCTCCCTGATGTAACTAAACAACTCTAGTTGTGTAATGGTCTACAATTCTCCACTATCATTTTTACAACCTCGAAGTACACAAGAGGGCAAAAACAGATTTCATCAGAGTTGTGGATTAAAATTTGCACAAAACTAGTATAAATGCATTGTACATTACATTACATTATTATTGCTTTAGGTCCAGCGGACTCTTCCGAGCCAAATCAGGACCGGACAACCCCCGATCCGCATAAAAGATCTGCTGAAACAACCCTAGTGGTAAAACCGAAAGCTCTCCACCAGCCAGTCACTTTACAATAAAGACATCCCACGCAGGGGACGGCTGAGGCTTCACCCCAACTTATCGAACCCCCGTTTACAAAAACAAAATAGAATACAAACATCATTATAAATTATCAACAAAACACATACATATAAAATGCCTACATTGCTAAATAATAACATCATAGGAAGCCCTAGTCACCACCTGGCAGAAAGCGTCCAATATTCCCAAGCTGATCCAACAGACCTCATACACAAACAAGGAGTCTTGTCCCGGAAGAGTTTTCAAGAAATAAGGTAGGAGACTGGTGTAGCGAAGAAGACGATAGTATAGCAGATTGATAGAAAAGAGCAGGAATGAGAAAGAGCAAATGAGAAAGACAGCTACAGTGGGAATTTAAAGCACTAAATTTCCAGAAAGTGGGGATACTATTTATACTGAAACCCCCGGCACCTCAACGGGGGTAAACACATTGTAAAATCAGTAATACATAGTAAGGTGAACAGAACAACCTAGGTTGATTTTCTTCACAGGTGCCCACCCGTATCAGAATGTAAGAATCCAGCTTCTCTAAGTGAGCATCCAGCTTCTCTGTCTAAGTACTAGTAGACACGTTTCTAGGCAGAGACTCTTCTCTCACATTCCACTGCGGGTGCCTGCGATTTTTACCGTAGGTTCTGTGCGATACACCGAAGAGAATAATCACAAAGGCAGCCAACAAGGGAATTTTTCCACAGCGTCTTCAATGTAATTCTCATTAGATGCCGCCCTCCGAGGAATGATAACAAACACAAAACGAAGATCGGAGAGAGAGAGATTGAGAGAGTGAGTGACTTAGTTATTCATTGCTTACGGGGTCCAGCGGACTGCAAAGAGCTGAATCAGGACCACAAAATCAAGACCACAGCTTCGCTGAAAGAGGACTCACCCTAATCCGCATAAAAGATCTGCCGAAACAACCCTAGTGGTAACAATGAAGGCACTCCACCAGCTGGTCACTGTACAATAAAGACATCACAAGCAGGGGACGCTGAGGCCATACTCTAATTTATCGAACCCCCGTTTACAAAAACAAAATAGAATACAAACATCATTATATAATATCAACAAAACACATACATATAAAATGTCTACATTGCCAAATAATAACATCATAGGAAGCCCCAGTAACCACCTAGAAGAAAGCGTCCAATATTCCCAAGCTGATTCAACAGACCTTACACACAAATGAGGAGTTTTGTCCTGGAAGAGTTTTAAAAAAAAAGGTAGGTGACTGGTCTAGCAAAGAAGATAGTATAGTAGATTGATAGAACAGAGTAGGAATGAGAAAGAACAAAAGAGAAAGACAGCGACAGTGGGAATTTAAAGCTCTAAATTTCCAGAAAGTGGGGATACTATTTATACTGAAACCCCCGGCACCCCCACGGGGGAGACAGAGAGAGAGAGAAGAGAAGAGAAGAAGAAGAAGAAGAATATAAAAAAAAGAAGAAGAGTGTAAGATAAACATAACGAAAATGATTATAGTGAGCTTTGGCAGTGTACGAAATCAAAAATATTAAACTTTAAAGGTACAAAATTTAAGGTTGATAGTGACAGAACAATTTCAAAGAACTTAAAAATCGTTTCGCTTACAAAATATCCATTGGACGCAAAACACACTGGGCTATTACTTTTAAATATCAATGGTTATAATTTATATACTAATTCACGGGAAACAAAAACATTTCAAATTCAATTTCCAAGCAGTATGAATAGAGGATGGAAAAAAAAAACAGTCTGAGCTGTTTTACAGCACATAATCTCCCGCCCAGTCAGCAAACTATTGTAATGTTTAACTCGTAATTATTGTTCATACATTAGTCTCGCTGCCTTTAGCATAACATTAAGTTCAGATTGAAACCTCACTGGTTAAAACAAGTAAAATTGGTCCCGAAAATGCGCACTTATTATTATTACTATTAGTGGCAGTATAGCATTTATTATAATTATTACAGCGTTAATTTAGTATATGTGAACAGTTTAATGTTTTAGACATTTAATGAATTAATTACAGTGCAAGCATAAACTGGGTAAGAATAGTAACGACTCTGCACCCTTACACACGTCAGTTGGCAAGGGGGCAGCGCTACAAAACCAGCAAAATATAACGATAATGCCACCACTGCTCTTGCGCATATCAAACGGTTACAAGCGTTTGACTAAAGTAAGCATATAAAATACCAGGCGCACTAGATATTTACAAGTACAAGCATACCCAGTCACAGTATTGTTTTTAATCCAAATGTCCAGTCTGAACGCTGCCACAACCAGAAGATGCAAATTCTAAGGATCAGGTCCCCAATAAATAACAGATAATAATAATACACTACTACAATACATAACAATGGGAAGTTTATTATATACACAACACTTAACTTATAAACAAACGCGGAACTATGACTCACATCCTCCAAAACAAAACCAAAAAAAAAATTAACAAGACTAAAAACAAAACAAAAACTAAATCTAAACAACAATTATACAGAACAAACATGGAACTATGCACCCACCCACCCACCCCCACCAAAAAAAAAAAAAAGAAAAGAAAAGAAAAGAAAAGTAAACCTAACTAATCAACAATGTGTTAAGAGAACCACACACTTGCTATACAGAACCATATTAAGAGTAAAAAGTGTTTCCCCCACTCAACCTTCTGTATGCTATTCAGTTCTGAATGGAAAGTCCTTGGCCTTGACCCACTGCTAGTATATTAACGTTGGGTACAATGAAACTGGCCGTTGAGTTTCTGTGCCCAGCCAACTGTTGGGAAGTTACGAGTTTCTAATCCCAGCAGATAGGTTTGTATCAAAAAATAAGAAGGTACACAACCAAAGAAGAGAACATGTAACATAAAATAATTGTAAAAAAAAAATTATATATATAATTTTAAAAAAAACAACACAGATGTCATAAATACTAATTAGTAATATATCCCTTCTAAATGAACAACACTAGATGCACATAAAAAGTTTGCTATGCAAACGGCAGCAGGTTAAGCAAAGAACTGGGAATGTATAGAACTATGCTGTTTAAAACAATAAAATAAAAAGCACACACTGAATAACACACATGGCAGCGTGCCAGCTGATCTAAATTCTAATTGTAAAAACTTAAAAAATCAACATGATGAGGTATGACTGAAATGATCAAAGTGGAGTCTGTAGGTAGTTGCGAACTCCCAGTGGTTTCCTTGGCACCTGAAACATACAGAAAAAGGCATTAACAGTTGGTTATAATATAATATAGATGAGATGGTACCATGCGGGGAAAGATGATGATGATGATGATGAAAATGATAAACGGGTCTTATATTTAATGGCTAAACTCCACACTGTAAAAATTCTGAGCAATGGAATGAATATTAAAATGTTAAACGTATGCCTTTACTTGACAACATCTGTTGTAACAGCAGGAAGAACAACAACAAGCAACAAATATATTTTCATATTAAAATGCAAGCACGCCATAGCTTCCAGCTGTTTCTAGGACTGCCTGTATAATCTCCATCACAATCATATATTGTCCTCCACCTCATTATCCGAATAAAGCATAATCTTTGAATTTAGCGTCAAATATTTATTCAGTACCATCACCATTAGAATTGTCATGATTATAATCACACAATAATCCAAACAATGCAGAACCATCATCTTCATTATCATCATCATCCTAAGAACAATGAAACACACCCTTTGGATATTGGCCAATGTTTTTCCATACCTTTAAAACTTCCCCTTCTGTCAAATTTTATTACTAACAATTTTTCGACCAATCTCCCCCACAAGCAGACAACTAACAGATAATATAACCATGGTATCGGTGCGCAAGAACTTTAACTTTTGTGTCCTTGTATGCAGGTGAAAAGGAAACATTACATTGTTCTAAGAAATATGTTCTAAGGACGTTTATATAAATTGCAATACTAAAATTTTGCAATTAGCGTGCCCCTAGTCATTGATAGGGAACATGAGAATTTGTTTTATAACCCATAATAGAAAGCACAGTAGTAGCAAGCACGCACATACACACCCAACAAAAAATTAGTAAATATTTCAATATGAGAGGATGACTGACTGTACAAGCATAACAGATGATATCATTTTTCCATTCTCTGGGAGGAAAACTGCCTATACAGATTAATTACACAATGCAACTACCTATACCTACTCAAAATGTCAACAAAATCATCTTAACCATAGCTTCCAAGACTTTTTTAAAAAAAACTTTCTTTTTCAAGTGTAAAGGACAATTTGTTAGAGAATGTTAAGACAAACTAAACAATGTTAATAACGTTGGGTTAGTTCATGCGCAAAACAGTGAGTGTACATGTGAAGTTACAAAACAGCAATGATAAAATCAACATACGATAATATACTATTGTGTAAACACACAATATAGTGCAAACATATTACATAGGGTCAGAAACTGCTGTTTGGAGAACTACAGGTCAAACTAAGTAGCAAACAACAAAATTCAATTAAATAAACATGTACCCTCACACACATGCTCCACACTTCGATAACAATGTACACACACTGAGAGGAAAAAAAGAACTACTATCACCATAAGTATGCTCCCTGGGCAATCACACGAAAATACATATACCTCAACCACTACCACTGAAACCCTTTTATAAATCAATTTCTCATTAAAATAATGTCACTCAAGCGTACCCCAACCCATGCAACTGTTTGGAAAGAACAAAAATATCTTAGCAAAAAATACACTATGTGCAGATCAACTTATCAAAGTCATCCAAGACAATATACAGCTGAACAAACAGGCTGTGATACTGAAGTGAGTTGGACTTCGTGATTGCTAACAAAATCCTGCAAGACCTATTTATTTAACCCAGATTGGGCCTCAAATTAGCATGCGTTGCTCACCTATACTATATACTATAGTCAATCTAGAGGTTAATAAACCACCTAGACTACACCGAAGCACACCCCATTCTTGACATTTGGGAAAATGTTGTCTGTCTAGGCAAGTCAAACACAGGTTAGCAGTTTATTGTGAAATAAATTTAAGAACAGAACATACTGAAAAACTGCAAAAGGTTTTAAAATATTCCAAGTGTAAAAATAAATAAAAATTAAAAAATAAAAAAACATTAACAACATAAGACCAGAAATAGAATAGGCAAAACTAAAAACACTAAACCTTTGGTTTACCTTAAAATAAAAGAAAATATTAAATACTTTATTATGTAAAAGGTTACAGTGCTGTTTAAATTGACTGAAACAACGGCATGCTGCAATGTTAGGACTGTAAAGGAAATCAAACCAGAGTGCAATACTGAAAATATGAAGTAACAAAAAATAATTCTGTGCAGCTGAACTGCTTGGAAACCAAATGCTGCGCTGTTAGGCAAAAAAAAAAGAGTGGGTCAAGTAACGCAAGATGAAGAATCAGCCCATACCATATGTTTAATCAAAGGAAGCTCCGTCTGGCTGGTAAAGAGAGTAAACAAGTAGTAAAGGCAGCTACCTGAACTGTACAGCAAAGTTTATAATATTTCATTCCTCATATCTTTTTTTCCCCTTTTTAATAATGGCTTACTTTCATTCATCACTTATTCCATTCTTTATAAAAGCTTTAACCCAAATATTTTAGGAGTGAGTGAATTATAATTATTAAATTATTTTAATTATGCATAACCATTTTCTTTTCTTTTTTTTTTTTTTTTTAAGCGAAAAGTGTTTTGGCAAATACTACTGAAAACACAACTTTCCACATGGGCAATTACAGCTATGTTCAGAGTTAAAGAAGCTAAAACATGTGTATGTTATACTTATACACACACAAAACACACTATATAACATTGAATCACAAATAGTTTCACCTGGAAAAACACCAAGCCTTTCAACAAACAAACAAAAAAAAGTCCTCTAAGTGAATATGAAACTTTAAAAAAAAAAAAAACATATTTACAAAAAAGTTCACAAGTTGACAATTTCAGTTTCGTGTCCATGTATGCATCAATACAAGAACATTATCTCCAGTCACGAAAAAGTGTGTCCACAGCTAAACTAATGCCTATACAAGCAACATGGAACTCTGCGGTGCACATACATTAAAATTATGCAGCTGACAAACAATTTTTGTGTGGAAAATGTCACGTTCCAGATTCAACAATAAGCTAACTACATTCAGATCAGACCTGTTAACGCTTTGGTTTTTTTAAAATGTCAGAGTAAGACAGGGGTCGAAAAAGAGTTAAGATCAGCCCTCTCCAAAAGTGTAAGATTCCTGAATCCTCGCAATGGAATAATAGGTGTATATGCGCAGTGTAGCAAAATGCGAGCGATAATTCTGACTACATTTGAATGAAAGCAGCTGAATAATACAATGGGAGGTCCACAAGCACACACCATAGACGAAAACCAAGGGAACGCAAAAATACAAGGGAATACACACACACGCAATAAAAGAAACTCAGCACTCCGCAATTCACAAGTGTTAATAGTAACAGCCACCAAAATGATTTTGCTAGAGACCTAATGCCACACGATTACTGACCAGTGTTACGTTTTGGTCCATGTTCCATACTGGCAGAATAAAATAAATGAAGAACAAGTGTTTTAAAGTTTACACAATGAACAAAAAACAAAACTCCTACCCCACCCCCCACCCCCTACTTCTCTTCACAATAATTAAAGATATTCTTTCCAACTACACAATGAAAGACAATAAAAAAATTTAATTTGTGCAAAGAGAAGCGGTGCTTTCAATGTAATTTTTTTCTCTCAATATAATTAAGAGTCCAACCCCTCACCATCACATCCTCTCAACCGAAAGCAGATATAGTGCTTCCTGATTCATTTACCATGCGCCACCAGTTTACACAAAACCACACACAAAAAAAGTTTTCAACTTAACGCTAACAATAAAGGCTAAACTAGAATGGCAAAGCTCATATTAGGTAGTCAAAAGCCATTTTTTTAAAATGATTTCCTCATCACAAAACTGACATAGATTTAAAGAGCTTTTCATTCTGAACACAGTGGTATATTTTTTTCCCCCATAGGACAAATAGGTAAAAAGTTATTAATGTTTGAAAATGCCGAATGTTGGTGTTTTTTTGGCAACGTTTTGGAATTGAAGAAATTGACAACTTTGGAGTCTCAAAGTGAAGCCAATATTGATACCAGAAAGCTGATTTTTGACAGGTAACCCCTTCATATGTTATACTCCAAGCCCAATTTTCTTCAGGCCTATCCCATGTAATGTTCAGCCGTTTTGGTGCTTCAAAGTTGGGAAATCATCAAATTCGCAGTGCGTGCCGGCAAAGTATAGGCCTACTGGTGTGCTACTACGCTCAGCACTCGTGTCGCTGAATAGGCCTACGAGTTGGCCCATGGCCGGAAGAAAACCCGGACACCGTTTGGGTAGACTTTTCTACGGCAAAGCGCTCCGCGATACAGTAATGCACAAATTAATAAATACCCTAGTTTTATAAAGGAAAGTCTGCTCTTTATTTCTTGCTAAGTTTTAAACTTCTAGTTAAAATCAAACTTACATCAAAACCGCTTTATCCACTTTGTTCGGCTCGTAACAAAACGTTTACACACGAGAGCCCACCATACTTATATGTAAATGAAGCTAAGTATCCGAACTTCTCATTGGTTCTTATTTTTAGGCCATCCAATGAAGTATCGCAAAGCGCTTGACGTTTGAAACGAGTCACCTCTCAGCAAACGACGGTGACAATTTTTTCGCAGCGGCATTCAGCGTTCGGATAGAAGCGTATTCAAAAGCTGTTTTCTCGGAATCTTTCGCATAAACATGCATTAAAAACAACACAGATGTAAAGATAAAGCTTTCAATTTTTATTTGAATACAGCCACTGTTCGTTTTGATGCAGTTTTACATTAATAATAAGTGTTGAAAGTGAAGTGAAAACTGAGTCAAAACTGCCGAGCGGACAAGAGCCAATGAAGGGCTTGGAGTACCTACTCATATGACTTACATGCTCCTTTATATGGAACTGTCAATATTTAACATAAAATAAGGCCCCCCCCCCCCCCCCCCCCCCCTCCCAAAAAGAAAAAATAAATAAATAAATAAATTTAAAAAAAAGAAGAAAAAAAATTAAAAAGAAACAGTGGCATTAAAATGCAAATATCGACATTGATCTTTCTATGTTCTTGACCTTGAGCTGACATTGACCTATGGCTCCAAATATATGTATGTACTATCAAATAAATTACAGCAAAAGTTGTATTATGAAAGAAACAAAAACCGTTTACCTTGGGATGACCTTGACCCTCATGCATGTCTGATCAAATAACCCAATGTTATTGCATACTATGGGTCAAATAAAAAGAAAATCCACTGTATATGACCTTTTTTAAAAATGTTTTTGCAAGACCTAAAATGACCTTGGCCAAGATCAACTCAAAAACAGAACAAATATGAAAGCTCAATCTATCATCTCTAAATATAACAAGTTTGGACTTTATAACTCTCATAGTTTAGGGTCAAGGTCACTTCAAAATACCTAAACAAACTGGCTTGGACAGTGCCACTGACCTCAGAATGAAGGTGACCTAATTTGCATAGTATGTGTGTCTCATTGATATCTATCATACATCAAAGAATAATAAATGCAATATTAATAACGTAGAAAAAAATTGAAATTTTGTGAAAAATTGCAATTTTTTAACTAACATTTAATGACCCTGTGACCTTGACCTTGAAGTAAAGTCATCCATTCACTGATCATTTATTGGGTCTCCTGGGTATACACACCATCTTACCAAGTTGTGACAGCTGAAATAGGCTTCGAGTATTTAACCACTGTAAAGTTTTTGCCCGGACAGACGGTGGACAGACAGACATACAAAAGGGACATTTTTTCGAATTCATTTTAAAACTATTTAGGACTCATCTCGCACAGATTTGCAAAAATCTGGAAAATGTTTTCGGGGTGTGAGCACATAGACTCGCACTGCTATGCATGGGAGTCAACAATTCAAATGTGCAATATTACTGACTACAGCTTGTTCTTCTATGGACATGTTTTGAAATTGAGGCCTGAATTTCCACAATTATACACATCACTGAATCTGCTTACTTTTCAGAGAACAATGCACAATTTAAATAATAAAATAAAATGGTAAAATTATAGCGGGTCGCAGTAGAAGCAACAACCCTAAATGAACATTTTGTGAATATTTAATATATTAACTCTTTTTTTAAAACACCAATTTGATTCTTCGATAAACTTACAAAATGTGATCGGAAGCACCATTGTGACGTTTCTATTTCAGGAGATTGAAGACTAAAGAAAAAAATTCATTAATACCATTCAATGGCACATCGTCCAAACTTAGGCTTGAAACAATGTCAAACTTCGGTCTAAAGACTCTCTACTCTCAGCATGGCATCATAATCATAAGCTTCAGTTAGCATCATCCTAACCCTTTACTTAAGTTACATCTAATAAAGAAAGGCAAAACTATCACACTCACTAAAAGCAGCATGCTATATCCAACTACAACGATAAATCAATTGAAGTAGGTTCGGCTCAAAGCGTCATACATAAAATGGATTATGTGCTATAAATGCATTAAAGAAATTATACTGTCATGCCAAGTTGTAGCCTAACATTATCTGCAAACACATAAAACAGAGATAAGGTGGTAAGTGATATAAAATGCTATTAATTTTGATGTTGCCGTCACCGAGCTAAGCTTCAACAATCAAAATATAAAAGCTATGCATAATACAAGTGTTACAAAAGCATGAACATAGACATGAAAGCCAGTCAAGGCCAAGCATTATGTGACATGCTGCATCTATCTCACGTTTGAAGCAAACAAAGAGGCAGATCTGCACCTATGTCCTCTATGTTTTTAACTACAAGTCTACCTTCATTCCTCAGGAAATCCATTAACTCATTACCAAACTATGTTCATAAAAATTGTTTGTTTTTCATTTCACGTTATTATGATATCATTCAGGAAGTCTATAGAGGAGAAAAAAAAAATCTCTGCTGTGAATTGCCAATTTTTAAAATGCTAAATGAGAGTATTTCTTTGATCATAATGAACTGATGTTAGTGAACTGTGCCTCAAATTAACAACAGAATAATAATCTAATAAGGAATGACGGCCGAAATGCTCACAATATTCAAACCATCCATGCCGACTCCTGTTTCACACAGAAAATGTCTAGTGAGTGAGTGAGTGAGTGAGTGAGTTGAATAGATTACCGTCCCCGGACACAGAAGCGTATAGGGGACTGACAAATGTCTAGATAACGCTGTGCAGCTTAAAATGCACATGCGTATCATCTGATGAGGACTATATCCTAGATGTTCTGCTATGTCAATCTTCTCTCCTTACACAAATGTGATTCCCTCTTATACTTTATCAACTAGATTCAAGCTGGAAGATAGCAACAACAGGTCACCAACAGGGTGGACCTTGTTTGGAGAGGTACACAGGCGTCTGTATAACTGCTTCAAAGGGGACATTTTGACCTTAAAAGGAGTATGACCAGGCTTGTCCACGGGAAACTTTTTGTTCAAACTAGCAACTGGGGTGGACAGGATGGGTTCTGATTTTGCACGAATGCTAGGGCTGGGAAGGTCAAGAGTACATTGTCTGACCTTCATAGGGGTATGGCCGGGCTTATCCACAAACTGCTTCATAGAGAACAAGATTGGGGTGGACAAAATTGGTTCCGATTTTGCCCGTTTGCCAGGACTGATAACATCCAGAGGGGGCTGTTTCACCTTGAAAAAGGTATGGCCACACTTATCAGACGTTGGAGTAGCGTATGGTTTCAACGTTAACATTTTGCCAGAGCCGATCGCTAGAGCTGGATCAGAGGTGGAGGCCGACTCAAACCGTACCACCAAGTTCCTCACCTTGGCGCCTGAAGTTGTCGGTGGTTTGCTGGTGGACGGGTTGCTCTTGCTGCTTGTGGGTGCCGCGGTTGTTGGAGCTGGGGCAGGCATTGCAGCTGAGTCGGCGTTCTTTGGCAGCTGCGGCAGATTGGACTTGGAGATGAAAGCCTTCTGACGGGTCAGACCCCTCATGCCGCCTGACTTGATCGGGGAGAAACCCACCGCAAAAGCAACGCTCTCCCTGCGTGGGTCCTGCGAAACAAAACAAGTGTAGTGGATTCCAGAAAACTACCAGTAAATACCACGCATGCATAGTACTTTTTACAGCTGTGCATTCAAAGAACGATGAACATGCCTAGGTGAAAGGCCTGTAGTGTTTCAGCAAGCTTGTTCATGCACAAAATCTAAAGCAACACACTGCATACATTTGCTTCGCTCAATGGGCAAACAGATATTCCACTGCACAATCGTTACGACTAAAGTAAAAGAGTGTAATATTAACACAACACCAATTTTGTTTAAACAACAGTAGTTAAGTTCATGTAATGTTTTCCCTCTCCTTCAATCTACGTATAGCTTAGTTGCATTTGCAAAAAGATTGATTATTTGATTAAATTACCAAAAAACTGATTAATTGGAAAAACATGCTTAAAAACATTTGTATTTTTGTAATTATACATCCACACAGCTAGTTTAGAATACACAGAGATGCCAACCTGTAGAAAAATCTGTCGGTGAGAAATTTATAAATTGTCAGTAGATTAAAAATTTTGTCAGTAGACAAGAGGGAGCAAAGGTCCAGGATTGAGATTTCTTATTAAAAATCATATCTGAAAAATCAAAGATGACTGAGCTCTGCAAAAGAATTCTATAATAATCTGTGGTAAAACTTCACCCCGACCGAAGTCAGAAGGATAAGCGATGTCAGTTCGCAAAATTTTTAACATCAACCTGCTACGAATCAGAATCATGTACAGCACAATGTTATAGTTAATTAAAATAAATCGCTTTGAGGTTCTGGGTCTGGATCTGGATACTGCCGATGATGTTGTTGGCAGAAAACACCACAGGAGCCATAGATGGCTATTAACGTGGTGGTGGTGTGTGCGCGCTAATTAATTTGATTTAAAAAAAAAGAAAAGAAAAAAAATTATGCTTCATAGTTCTTTTTGTACTAACTTCATATTGCCTATTGTAGTTCTGATTTTATTTAATTATATTCTTAAAAGGGCTCCTCTTGTGGAAGCCTGGTGATATGTATGTACAATTAAAAGTTTAAAATCACGGTTCTATTATGTTGACTCTATAAGAACTTGTCAGCATCCCTGTACCTCCCGATTGCAGAGGAGAATGAGCTAGTGTTACACTCGGTTTGATGATGGTGTCTTCTTTATCAGTATCTGATTCTGCCCCAATGCTGAATTCCTGATAAGGTGTAACTCAGATTCGTTTATCCACGCAGCCTGCTCACTCAGCATACAAGACACGGAGTCGACGTATGACGTTTTCCACTTTTATTCAGCACACATCAACAACTGCATACAATCGCCTTTTCACTCTCAATTTCACTTTCCAACTCACTATCAACAACTTTCACAACTCTCGACTTTTTGCAACAGGGCATCCATTTTATAATTTTTTTTTCTCATTCGAGATGACGACAGGTCGTTCTAGACGCATTACAACCAATCAGAATTAAAGATCGTCATCACTGACTTACGTCATACATACCCGGAACGTTCTCTTGCTTCGACATGTATCGGGAAATTTCTATTGAGAGTAAACACGCAGATCCAGAAAATTCTTCAATAATATCGACTAACGCAAATTATCAACGTTATACAAAGCCTCTCCTAACAACAATGCTAACTCAAATCAAAGGTAAATAAACTTCATTATTGAATACTTTGCAAACCGAAACGATTAGATCTATCGTGCGCGTTTTAGACATACTTTCGTTCGTTTCAACGTAACAGCTAGGTTGATGATGTCATCGGGAAGGCTATTCCATTCCACTACTGTTTTTACGAAGAAGGAGTTTCTGTAGAGATCTGATGATGAGGGTGGTAAAATAAAGCATGTGTTGTTGTTGTTTATCTGCCTCTCTATGATGTTCTGTGTGTCATATCCTTTAAAGGTGGTGGGGCGGATTTTCCGTTTGTTCTTGGCAGCAGTAAGGAAGGTGTTGGGAGGGAGAGCAGTAACTAGTCCTCTGGTTATCTTGTAGAGCATGGTCAGCCTGAGTTGTTGGCGACGTTTTGCAAGTAGTGGGAGGTGGAGCTCGTGAAGCATCCTGCCAATGCATCCTGGGTCCCGGGATCTGTAGTCTCTCATAATGACCCGTGCAGCCTGGCGTTGGATGCGTTCCAGCTTGTCGATGTCTTGTTGGAGGTAAGGATCCCACACCACTGCGGCATACTCGAGAGTGGATCTAACAAGTGCGATGTAGGCTAGGCGTCGGCACTCTTGTGGACAGTTCCGGAGATTTCGGCGTAGGAAGCCCAGTGTGGATCCAGCTTTCTTGCAGGCGCTTGTGATGTGGTTAGCCCATTTCAGGTCCGCAGAAATTTGGACGCCTAGGTAGGGGGTAGTATCAGTCTGTTGGAGTATAGTGTTTCCAAGGCTATAGAAGTGTTGTGACTTGTGTCTGGTGGAGAGAACGTAGCACTTTTGCGCATTAAATCGCATTCCCCACTGCTTGGCCCATCTCTCTAGGTCTTTGAGGTCTGATTGGAGTGTGATGTGATCCTGGAAGGAGCGGATCTCTCTGTAGAGTAGGCAATCGTCTGCGAAGAGTCGCACTGTTGATTTTACTGTGTCCGGCAGGTCGTTGATGTGGCAGAGGAAGAGTAAAGGACCCATCACTGTGCCTTGGGGGACTCCGGATTCGACAGCTACTTCCTTTGATGCCTCTCCATCCAGGACCACTCTCATCTGGCGCTTGGTCAGGAAGTTTGTGAGCCAGGTGTGGATGGTGCCTCGTATGCCGTAATGATCCAGCTTGTGTAGTAATTTGTTGTGTCGCACAGTGTCAAATGCCTTGCTGAAATCCAGGATGATGATGTCGGTCTGATGGCCTTTGTCATGTGAGGAGAGAATGTCTTGCATAGTAGTGAGTAGTTGGGTTTCGCAAGAGTGGCCTGTTCTGAATCCGTGGTTTCTACTGGTGAGGATGGTGTGTTTTTCGAAGTGGGTATGTAGATGTCGACAGATGATGTGTTCCAATAGCTTACATGCAACGGATGTTAAAGATACTGGTCTGTAATTTTCTGCTTTGTTTCTATCGCCTTTCTTGAATATTGAGGAGACGTTCGCTGTTAGCCAGTCTGCGGGGAGCTGTCCAGTCTCTAGTGAGGTGTTGTAGATGGCTGCTAATCCTGGGGCAACAGTTTCGGCGCAGTTTTTGAGAATTTGATTAGGGATGTTGTCTGGTCCTGTAGCTTTGTTGGGGTTCAAGTCTTTGAGTAATTTAACGACGCCTTCTGTAGTAAGCGTTAGTTTCTCTACAGCGGGGAAGGGGGTGCCCTTCATCTCTGGCAATGGTGTGTCCTCTCTTTTTGTAAAGACCAACTGGAATTGTTGAAGCAATATCTTTGCCTTGGAAGAACTATCACTATGGAGAGATCCTTCATTGAAGAGCGGGGCAACTCCTGTGTTGTCTTGTCGCCTTGTCTTGACATAGCGCCAAAAGGGTTTGCAGTTGTTGTCTCTTAGCCCGTCCTCAATGATGGTGTTAATGTGGCGCCATTCTGCTTGCCACATTTTCCTCCTGCATTCCTTCTGATGGAATCTAAAGTTGGTCCAGTTGCCGGTCTTCTTGGCTTGGTTGTATAGTCTCTTTTTATGCTTTAACAGTCTCTTAAGTTTGTAGTTGACCCAGGGTAATGTAAAGTTGATTCGTCGAAGGCTGGTAGGTATGAAGCGTTCAGCTGCTGCTATCAAGTTAAGTTTGAAATGTGTCCACATGTCTTCAACGGGAGTTCCTTCCTTTCTCATTGTCATGATGTTGTCTGATAATTGCAGGATTTCAGAGTTCAGGTGGTTCCAGTCTGCTTTAGAATAGTTGTATCGCTTGCGGGGCTTCTCTTTGATGCGGTTAGGGTAGAGGTCAAAGTCTGTAACAACAATGCTATGATCACTAATGCCTGGGATTGACTTGGAGCTCTTGGTGAGAGAGGGATTGCTGGTAAAAACTAGGTCTAGGATGTTGTGTTCTCTTGTTGGCTCATCATGGACTTGTGTGAAGTGTGCTGATGAGGTGATGTCGACTAGCGACTCCTGGATCACCCGATCTGGCGCTCCAGGGGCAACTGTACCATTGTTCCACTCTACATTAGGGCAGTTGAAGTCGCCGGTAAGAATAATCTGTTTTTGTCCTCTATTATTTATTTTTCGTAGTGACTTATCTAGCTCATTCAGGTCTGTCTGGTTTCGGTGAGCCATGTAAAAACAGCCTATCGTTAGGTCTTTGTTTTGTTGGAGGTGTATTTTTGCCCAGAGTATTTCGCATGCAGAGTCTAAGTCCGGCTGTATAGATGAGATGAGATTTTGGTTTACTAAAATGAAGACACCTCCAGCTAGGCTACAGCAGTCTTTCCTATAATAAACAAAGCCATCTGGGAATATCTCTCTCTGCTTGATGTCTGGTTTCAACCATGATTCTGTGCCACAAATGATATCTGGTTTTACATAGTTGACAATGGCAGCAAATTCGGCTTTCTTTTTCTCTATGCTGCGGCAGTTTACGGTCATGATGCGAAGGTTCTTTTTTGTGTATCAGCATAACATTTTAAAAAAAGGTAAATCTAATTGATTTCTTTGCATTGTTTGTCTGCTGCTGCTGCTTCAGCGCAGCTAACAAGGTTGTGAACTACGATATGCAATAAGTTAAACTAATCAAATAGATTTATTACCTTATAAGGTCGTTATATAATATGCTGCATTATTTTATACTGTGACAGTGCCTAAGTGTAATCAGTCTGAAACGTGTAACAGTCCTTTTGCCATAATCATCAGCGGGAAATATATATTCTTGTAAAAATTATTCTCGCCGTAAGAAAAATGACTTCAGCGTAAATCCGTAAAAAAACTATTTGCCACCGGAAAATAACACAGCGAAACCGTGAGGGTTGGCATCTCTGAATACATAACGCTACACTTTTTTTTTTTAAATCATTAAACTTACAAGCAGACAAAACACATGCAAATGTAGTGATGATGCAATACTTATCTATAATCATCTAAAAATAACACTAACACTATTAACTCTTTCCCTGCCAATCGACGATATATCGTCGATCTGAGCCGCCATGTTTGTGCCAATCGATGATATATCGTCGATTTCAGTATTCCATTTCGTTCCGGTTTTTTGCGCAGTCCAATCCAAGTTTTATTTTAACCAAAGAGAGATAACTCTTTCTACTTTCGTTCTCGATCGACACGCGCGTTTTTTTCTTCAAATTGATTCGTTTTTAGAGTGTTTTTTGTGCATTTTACTAAGCATTGTGATGGGCACAATCGACAGTGTGTCAAACTCTGTGTAGTAATAATCAATATAATTTCAAACTGTAAAGTGTATTTTGATCCTAAATAAATTTTCTTTCTGGTGTGTGAAGCTGATTCAGTGATTGGAATTAGTCCTCCAGATTTTTTTTTATCACTTTGGTATGTAGAAATATTTTTATTTTATTTTATCATTTCAAAAAGATCAACATGCTTTCAAAACACATATTTCAATAACATAATCAAATTAACATTTTTTTTCTTATTCTTCACTCTTTTACCTTTAATTTTATATGAAATATGTCTATTTAACAACTATTATTGAAAGAACAGTAGCTTAAATGCCTAAGGTACTGAACTTTCTTTCCGGTGCCAGAGAAATGTCTGGCACAAACGTGGAAACATGCCTGGCAGGGAAAGAGTTAATATAAACCATATAAATCACAATGAGAGCAGAAAATGTGTGCAGACGACCTAAAGATTATAGCTCACTCACCAGATCCTATCCTCCATCCCTCCACCCCTATAATAGCTTTTGTCAAATTTCACTGAATAATGCACTCTGATCTTTTGCAGACAAACTTTACTTTGATTTAGTGTGAATGCTGTTCTACAAGCTAGTGATAACTCTGCCATGCACATCACATAACAGCTTCAACTCATGTACAGTATTTACAACCTATTTCTGAATGATTTAGACCGTCATGCACAGAATGTGCCAATAGATGTTCATCTTTCATCCCCAGCCCCTCACACAACTCTATTAGATGAAATGGCTCCTGTTAACAGTTTTATATTAAGCATGGTTAGTTCCCTTGTTGAGTAGTTACAATTATTTAGTTGTTTTGTTTGTGTGGTTGTTATTTAACTCTAATTTTTTAATCTATGTTCGAGTGCTGATGTATGTTTGAACTTTGAACTAAATGTCCAAGTGACTTAAAGAAGAACCGATTGTAAGATTAGCAAGTCTGTGCTAAAATTATTTCCTTCTGTGATAACATAATTATTGAATCAGGATCAGAATCTGTGAGACTTGGGTCGGTCACCATTGGAAAACTCAGGCTAACAGTACCCACTGTACAGACTCGAGTGAGACAATACCCGAAACTTCCATGAGACAAAAACACCTTTGTAAAGATCCCTACACATTGTCCATATATCAAGATCTTCTATCAAGTAAGACTACATTGTTACTTATACAAACAACCACCAAGTCACACAAACAATCACCAAGTCACACAAACAACCACCAAGTCACACAAACAACCACCAAGTCACACAAACAATCACCAAGTCACACAAACAACCACCAAGTCACACAAACAATCACCAAGTCACACAAACAACCACCAAGTCACACAAACAACCACCAAGTCACACCAACAACCACCTAGTCACAGTCACACCAACAACCACACACACAAATGCTGACCAAAATTTCAGTTTGGTTAATTATGCAGGTAGCACATTTTACAAAACATAACATAAACTTGGTAATATAGCAAGCAATTATCCATTTACAACACACAATGTGTTTAGTACCATTCACCCCATAATAATTAAAAAAAAGGCACAATGCAAAAACAAAAACAATCCAAAAACAGTCTTGTTAAAAGACTAACAAAAGATTGAATAAATCTGCACACATATATTGATATAACAATTATTTTAAAAAACAAAAAACAGTTAACAATAATTTTGCAAAGAAAACAAACTGCTGGTGACATTGCAAGCAATTTATTTTACGAAAAAAAAAAAAAATGTTTTAGTATGAATAGACCTTTTGCAGCTGCTGGGCTGTTAGTAAGATTATATAAGCAGTCTGCCCAAAAGTGACTCTCACCCCAATGGGAGTGTCAGATACTTTTGAGGGCCCTCAGCCTATGCTTGCTAGATCTATCACACTTAGCCACACTGGCCTATGCAAAACTTTTGGAAAGACTAAAAAAAGCACGAAAGTTGAAAAAGCAGGAAAGAAATCTGGCTAAACATTAAACCCATGACAAAGGTACTACTTACTAATTTGACAAACACACACCAACAAAACGCAGCAATGTAAGCCCAGCTATGTACAGGCTGGCAGGGCGGGTCCTTTGAAACCCCCTTTTGTAAGCAGCAAATAAATAAGCGAAACACAAGACTCAAAGAAAAAAGTTAAAAACTGAACTCAACTGGAAACACAAAGCAAGCTTGAAGGGGTTTACAGAAATCCAATTCTTTGAAAGCAGACAGACATGTCAAAAGCACTGCAGATCACAGAAATCGTGCCTTCGTCTTTGAAAACCAGAATCTACCTGCACCAGCTTTTCAGCAGCAGCCCGTCGACTGGGAGTGGTGCGCAGGCGAGGTGAGCGATGTGGCGTAGAACGCTTCTCTCCTCCAGAAAACCGGCCCGAATGTCTGCGAGGGTGATCCGGTGTGGGCGGCCCTGGCTTTTGGTACACAGGGCCGGGCCGCGCCTTTTTCCCACAACACACAAACCTCACACATGTACACCTAAGTCCTACACACTATACTCCCAGCTCCTGCACCCACAAAAAAAATATTTCACACATGCAGGCCAGACCAATATGCTAGCCTACAAGCTTGTGCAAGGGGTGCTCGAGAGTCCTTGAATCTCTGGCAAGTTAAACAGCTAAAACTAAAAGAGAGGCAGCTCTTGTTGGGTGAATATAATTTCAGCTTTTGCCAAAGAGATTGTCCACAAAAATGTTACAGTTGTACAATGAGCAGTGGCCTGTTTGAAGATGCTCTCTCAACTATTTCACAGTTTTGATAGCCGAGACAGCCGAGCGCTGAAATATAGAGCCGTTCGTTGGAAAATAACTTTGAACTACTGGACAAGAATTTGTCAAGAAATAGTGGACCTTATAAATATTCGCAAATGTTTAGTTACCTGTTTATTTGCTTGCTGCTGCGCAACTGGACCTTCGTCCATTTCCAGGGTCTCTTGCTTGCGTTTGCGAGTGACTGATGATGATGAGGAGGATGAGGATGAAGTGGATGTAACTGTCGATGAAGCTGATGATGAGGAGAATGAGGATGAAGTGGATGTAACTGTCGATGAAGCTGATGTAGTAGCAGTGGATGGTTTCCTGCCGTGGATCTCAGAGTAACGACCTTGCTGCATGGCGTCGTCGTTAAAGTTTCGATCTTTGACATTCTATAAACATAAAGGTTGATAATAATATATACAGCAAACATCTGCTAACCATCCGTTTCAATCTAAATACTGCTTATTTTTAAGGTCTGGTACTAATCCTCTTGTGCTTTCAGCTTTATGAGTGTTAATAAAAAGATATAACCTTTAATTATTCAAATACATCATACATTGAGGTAGATCCCAGGTTTCCCAATGCTTGCAGTGTCACTCAAACTAACTACAGAGTAGCTACTTTTCAGCTATTCATTCAGTTCTAACCCCCTTTTCCAGCTTCTGGCTATCACTGCTGGCCTAACTCTAAGCTTACACATGTAAGGCGTGTCTATTCAAATATGCATTTTCTCCTTTAAACAAAACACACACACAAAAAGCACACACAAAAACCCCTATGTATTGTGGAAAGTCACTCACAGAGATGCCTAGGCGCCTTGATGCCTCTCAGTAATTTGGCAACTTGTTTTCAGTAATTTTGGAACCTTTTTCAGTAATCATCAGTAATTCTTTTAAAGCTAATATTATAAACACACAAAAACTAAGCAAAAAACTAAATTCTATTTCACTGTCAGACTCCTCGGTTTTGTGCTTTCATTTGGAAACCATTTTAGAACTCTCGCTTGGTCACGTGATCACCTCTCGTAACATTTCGCGCAAGCTTCACGGTTACAAAAAAGCCTCAGACGAACCGTTAGCTTCGCGGTTAAAAATAAGAGCCTCAAACGAACCTATAAATATAGGCATCAGCGGCGCTATGAAAATCCGTAAAATTGATCGCTGCAAATCCGTAATTTCGCTAATTATTCCTTATTTCCGTAGTAACTATTGTTTTTCCGTAAAATTACGGACGTTCCGTAATACTAGGCATCTCTGCACTCAGAATCCAAAGGATCTTGAAACCACTTGCTTTGTGACTTGAAATGGTGAAAGAAACGCATTTATCAAGACTTGCAAGGGGACTCTGTTATAAGACGTCACACAACGTAACCGGCTGTGCTGTACCCAAGCTGCAAATGGTCTCCGATTCTTTGCTCGTTACATTTTGTGTGTGTGTGTGTGCATGTGTGCGTGCATGCGTGTGTTTCTTTTGTTTGTTTTATTTTTCATTGTGTTGATTTTTTTTAACAGTCACGGATTTAACAGTCACTGAGGACTAACACAGGTGTCAGCAACCAATCACACACATTTAATTCACCTGCGTTTCGATGGGATAGGACGACTTCATGTGAGGTAAGCAAAGCGTATTGCGCCGCTGCAGTTCGTTCAGTCTTCCCCACTCAAATTTGGGACTCTCTGGCTCTTCCTCACAGTGGAACATCTTGCCAGCACCAGCTACCAACGCACAAACGGCAAATTATTAGTCCCTCCCACCCAGGCAAAATAATGCAAACAAATATAGTAAATCTCGGTAAAACAGAAAGAAATATAGTAAATCTCATTGAAACTGTTATAGAGGTTGATGTTTTTTTGTTTTTTTTTCATAACTAACAACACAGCTTTGTAGTGCCTGGTAAAATGAAGGCACTGAGAAAAAGCAATCTGGGGCAGATGTCCACTCTTTTAGCCGGCACACTAGCTCAATGCCTATGTGAGCAGCACTCCTAGGTTCCCCCACATTTTGCTGGCTGCGGGTTATTTATAGCTTGCCTACACCCTCCTTTCCAGTGAAAGGAAAGGAAAGAAGCACTGGCGAAGCTATCGGCGAAGCTGTTTATAGCTAGCCTGGCTGAACTAACCTCAAAACCTAAAAGCTTTGGTTGAGTCGGTGTGCCGGAAGGTCAAGACCTACCACTTTTCGCATAAGTAAGTGACACATTTCCCCTGCACCCTGAACATATCTCTGCGACATGGCGTCCTGCACCATACAAGTGGACATTGGATTGGATTGTATCAAAAGCACAATGCAACTATAGCTGAGAGGAAGTGGATGTGCCCGATTAAAAGCTTCTGCAGATAAGGACATTTCGACCCCAGTGGTCTTTGACAGGGCTGAGATTTAGCAAGCCAGGCTAAGGAGCCAGCCGGGCTCCTAACCTGGGAAGTTGAAGTTGCCAAAATATTTCTCAGGTTGCCAGACCCCTTGATTGAAACCACGGTCATTTTTTTTTAAACTGTATAACTATTGCAGCTAATAAACAAGATAAATTTCAACAACAACACTGTTTCATTTTTTAAAACAAGCACTGTATAATTTATTCATCATCGACATCCTCCTCCTCAATGTTCCAAAACTTGAAGGAGCTTGGGTGTGCATTCTTCAGCTGTTTTTTTTTTCTTCTTCGGACTTTATTTTTTTTGCTGGAGGCTCCGAGACACCGCTTAAAAAGCGCCACATCGTTCGAGATTGACAAAAGACTGAGAATGGGGAATATCGAAAGTACGGCAAGTCTCGCGTGACTCATCAAGGAAGTCAGAGACTCGTTCCGATACACGCAAGGAAGCAAGAAAGCTAGGATCTCGCAGGGCAGTAGCGTTTCGCGGCGAGGGAAAGAAGAAAGTCTCGCGAGAAAAGGCTATTTTTACTTCGCAAATCTCTCACTTTGCTAGCGTTACCTAACTTCCTAGCATGCATCGGAACGGGTCTCCGGTGCTGACTGCAGAAGCGGTTGGCGCGTGTTTTGTTTGACATTGCAAGTCAAAAGTCCGTGTACAGGTACAGAATCTCTACCACTGGCGGTATTTTCAAGTCGCCAGCCGGGCGAATGGTACCCCAAATCGAGCTCGCCACACACTATTTTTAGGGGCTATTGGCGAGTTGGCGAACGTTAAAGCTCAGCCCTGGTCTTTGAATTAGATACAAACATTAATATTGAAACAGTGGATGCTTTCATACCCTTTTTACCAGACTTTTGCTTTAATATCTTGCAGTCAGCCTTTATTCTGTTAACCCAATTATTTGGGTGAAATATTTATAAACTGAAGACAGTGTGCCTTATATACTATGCAGTAGGCAAATACAAAGTATACATACTTGGTACAAATCCGCCTGACTTGGTGGATGAGATGGAATAGACACTCTGCCTACTCTGGTGACTGTTGCCTGAAGAGTTGAGGTCCAAGGCATTCAGCATCTGCCTCTCTGCAGCTCCAGGGGTCTGGGGCAGCCTGCACACACACACACACACGCCCGCAGTCATACATTGTGATCTTATCCGAACTAAACACAACAGCCATCTTCTTCATACAAACTGAACATGAGAGACGTTCAACCTATCTTTATGAAAATAACTGTCATCATGAACCTTTAGCTTGCCGACTTTTCTGCACGTTTCTTTCCTCTGCTGCTGGCTTTATTTCTAATGTCTATATAGTAATGACGTATATTTTTAGCATGACTCACTTCACTTGATCCACCACTGCTCAGCCAAATAAAGTCCTATCTTCATGAAATTATGAGTGTGGATGGATGAATTTGGGCCGCCTCCCCTGGGGAAAGCGTAGTCGCAGCCAGTGGCGCGCCCAAACCCACCCTACCTAACATTAGTTGTGATTTTGAAATTTTTGCTGGGGGAGCAAACCGGAGTACCCGGAGAAAACCCCCAAGACGCTGCCTGAGTCGAAAGTAAATAATATTCGAAGAAACATAACGCCCAGATGCTGGATCGAACCCACACCTGTCAGGCGCCATTGGTTTCTGGCCTGTGGACAAGGCAAGTTAGTCCCGCCTTAACCCACTTGGCCACAACGCTCGCTATAATACAAACTTTAAAAAGAATATTTACAAGTAAACTATAAAAGAGGAGGGAGGGAGGGGGAAGAGGAGAGCAGCTAAGGAATGAGGGGGCTGTGTGACGGCGGTGGTCTAAATCAGAAACGAAGGAATGATGATGGTGATGGGAGGCGACAAAAAACAGTTCGTGATTCAGCAAGGTTCCATGTCACTTCAGCGCCAGCACTTCAGCACCAGAACTTCAACGCCATACACTTCAGCGCGAGGATACTTCAGCGCCGTACACTTCAGCGCTGGGACTTTTCAGCACCGTACATTTCAGCGTGGCGAAATTTTAGCGCCGTACATTGTAGCGCAGTACATTATAGCGCTAGAGGAAGACAGAGGGAGAGAGAGAGAGGTGCTCCCCCACCTCCTGCACCACTGCCCCATCTCTCAGGTGCAGTCTGGCCTTACATGTACCATTGTCACATCGCCAAAAAGACAATTCTGGATCTTTTGTACTGTTCTTATCGAAGCGGAAGGAGTAGCCATTGTAGCTAAACTTTTATTTTCTCCGTATGCTTAGGTAGGACTCTGCAATCTTTGCCATGTTTCCACGGCAAAGAACGTCAGGAGTAATGAACAGAAAAATAACCCGATTTCAACTCAACTCCGTCTGAATATCAATCACACCACTCACAACACCTCTCTCTCTCTCTCTCTCTCTCTCTCTCCCCTCTCTCTCTCTCTGTCTCTCTCTCTGAATATAACTCAAACCACTCATTCAGACTTGATCTGTAACTCACGAAGTGCTCTCTCTCACTCTCTCTCTCACTCTCTCTCTCACTCTCTCTCTCTCTCTCTCTGACGCCAATAATTTTACCCCCTCCCCCAACATTCCCTCCTTTTCCCCTATCATGGCGCTGAGATGTACGGCGCTGAAGTCTCCCGGCGCTAAAGTGCACGGCGCTGACATCCCCCGTGCTGAAATGTACGGCGCTAAAAAGTACGGTGCTGAAAAGACGCCGCGCTGAAATGGTGGCGCTGAAAGGTATGGCGCTGTAGTGCTGGCGCTAAAGTGACGTGTCACCATTCAGCAAAACCTGACAGTGTAAGTGTGAGAACAGAGCACCACTGGTCAGGTGAAAGATCTGCTTTAGATCACTTAAAATCAGTGTACTATAAGCCTTTGGCAATAAAATGTCTCACAGAGACACCATTACCTGTTATGATCAAGATACAGCATTACATAATAATATCAAAGCCAATAAAATTACGTTGCTGTGATATCAAATAAAGTTGAAGAGTTGGATCCTGATTTACATTTACTTTAAAACGCATTTGTTGCTCTTATCTTAACTCAAAACCTTCAACGGGATAGAGCATATAAATTTTTTTTTTTAATTAAGAAAAAGGTGACAAAGAGAGACTAATGTGACTTACGTATTTGTGAAGGATCCGTCTAACTGAAAGCGTCCAGCAGATCGCAGATTGTATCGTGACAATCGCCTTGTGGTTCGATCCAGGGAATCGTTATCTGCAATAATAATAAGAATACTAATAATAGTAATAACAGTTTTTTTAAAGTACGATACTCCATCAAGTGCACACACGCCGCTGACACATATGCAGTTGATGCAAATAGCCACTGATTTAATTAGTTTTTTTTTCTGTTCTAACTGCACAGTTCTATCAATAAGACCAGGAGACGAAATGTTTGTGCAGAGCAAATGAAGTAGTCCTGCTTGATTGAGCAATTTATTCCATGCTCTCTGCTCAACCTTTGCTTTTTTTCCTTCTTTTTTTTGTGTCTCCCCTTTAGCCTTCAAGTCAGAGGGTCAAGCCTGAAATCTATTCCAAAACAATAATAAAATGATATTGCTACAAAAATTCATGGTTGGTTTGAACTTGAAGGATTACGTCTTATAAGTAATCAATACCCATTTCCTCAGTAAGACAACAATATGGAAGCTTTGACTGTATGCTCAGGGCGCGAAATTAAGGCGGGTCCGGGGCGAATTACCCTCAAATGTTGATTCGGACCCGCTCTTTTCATTTCTAGCGTGCCCGATTTACCCGCCAAAAAAATGTCAACTACGTTACAAAGTTGAGTAATCAATTCATTTTTACTGAAAAAAATCTTCGATGCAAAAATTATTTTTGAGTGAAAAGTAGAAGGCAATAATAAATCTTCGAAAATCGATGTCGAGCACCCATCGCGCTATATGTTGCTATGGATGCGAGGTATTTGTCACTCGAGTTATTACCCTTGAATAATATTAAGTACGTCTTTTTTTATTGGCTCGGAGTCACGCTTTTTGGCCAATCAATGGGCGATTGTTTATTATGTATTAGGACCCTCACATTTCAGACAGGACCCTCACTTTTTAAAAGTTAAGGGTCCTGTTTACCCTAAAAAAAAAAGTTAATTTCGCGCCCTGATGCTCGAATAACACCACTCACACCAGGTTATATAGTAGAATGCTTCATGACCTTCACATTTGTGTGTGTGTATGTATGAAAGAGAGAAAAATTGAGAGAGAAACTTTAAACTTTATGAAACTTTTTGATTAGTGATACAGATTTTAGACTAATTAATAAGTCTAATCTTCCAATCTGTCCCTTAACAAGTTAAAATAATAAAAAAAGCTTTAACATTAATTTGGAAATCCTATAACACACACACACATACCATCTTCTTTGTCATTAGCTTTACACAATTTTAGACACCCACCACCTCCTCATCCCTTACTCTTATAATAATAATAATAATAATAATAATAATAATAATAATAATAATAATAATTACATTAAATACTTTGCTATCATATATGTTATTACAAATAACGGTTAGAATTAATTTTGCAGATGCCTATATATTTAACATTTGAAATTTGTGAAACATGTTTTTACATCCCAGAGGGAGAGATCCATACAACAGCTCTATTAAATGATAGACTGTTTTTGTATAAACCAATGTGAGGGAAGGGTCTATGCCCATCAAACTGGCTTAATAAAAAATATATCAAGGTAGGCAGGTGTTTCTCCATGTGTGAACATAAGGAAATCTGTATTAAATATGATGCCATGATTAACTAGGTCAAATGCCTTTTTAAGGTCAAGAAAAACTGCCCCTACAATGTCTTGCTTGTTAATAGCATCAAGTCAAACACCACAAAGACAGGCCCGAAACTGTTGGACAAGAGTGTTTAAGTCTGAAACCAGACTGAAAAGGATGAAAAAGAGCGTTATTTCTTATTTAATGTCTTTCCAGTGGTTTAGATAGAACAGGCAGAATGGAAATTGGTCGAAAGTTGTCAAGAACTGAATTGTCACTTATTTTAGGTAAGGGTATCATTTTAGCTTCTTTAAATATTGAGGGAAACTGATTTTGATCAATGCATGGATTATAGCTCAAAGGTTCAATGATACAGTGGAGTCCACCTATAACGAACCTTGGAATAACGAACACCCGCGATTAGCGTACTACCATCCATTTCCCGACACACTCCCTTCTTTGTCTTACTATTTAATCCCTTCCTATAACGAACAAATCCAGCTAGGCCTATCCTATCCTATCCTATCCTGTCCCGTAACCCGAAGGTCGTAGGGGCACCACAGATGATCGTTTAACCAGCATACTCCATCTTTCTCTGTCCTCAGCAGCCCTCATGGCTTCGCTCAGTGTCAAACCAGTCCATTCTCGAATGTTGTCCTCCCACCTCTTTTTCGGTCTCCCTCTTCTTCTACCTCCTTGCACTGTGCCTTGCAGAATAGTCTTTGCAAGGCCTGATGATCTGGTGACGTGGCCATACCACCGAAGTTTCCGTTTCTTCACCACTGTTAGCAGGTCATCAGCTAGGCAAATAACGAATCTCCGCTTGTAACGAACCCTTTGTGTATTCCCTTGGCCTACTTTGCCTCAATTGGCTCACCGCCAAATAGCGAACAGCAGCAGAAGCTCTGTGGGTTCGGGCAAATAGAATAGACCCAACGTTTCCCGGCGTGTCGTAAGAGGCGACTAACAGGGGTGATGTTAGCACGGCATCACTGGGCGAAAGTCTTCTACACAGAAGTCACCGGCCAGGGCGGAGGAACCTCACGTTACTACAGGTTCAACGACCACGTGCTCAGGGCCAAGGCGAGCCACACTGTATTCGTGGATTTCGGCTGTGGCCAACAGCCTGGAGAGGATTGGGCCCTGCCAGGTCTTTTTTTGCCCAAGACACACTACATGATGACACAATCCACTAATTCCATACCGGATCGGTCGTCGCCCGGGCCGTCACCCGGCACAAGGACCGCGCCTTCCGTTGGCCACCAGGACGGAGGTGTTAAGTATGCTACTGATGGACAATATAGCAAGATTCGCACGAGAAACAACATCGTCATAGGAACCTGGAACGTCAGGACCCTAACTGCGGAAGGGAAATTAGAAGAACTGGCCCACGAGCTGGACCACTATCGATGGAACGTTCTAGGTATCAGCGAACTGCGCTGGAAAGGCCTAGGTGAAACAACGACTGACAAAGGCCACAAGCTCTATTTCAGCGGTAGAGATGACAGGCACGAACACGGCGTTGGATTCTTGGTCCACAAGAACATTCTAGCCACTGTCATGGGTTGCCGCCCAGTCTCCAGTAGACTCATTACCATCCGTCTGAGAGCAACCCCTTTCAACATTACCATCATCCAGGCCTATGCCCCAACATCAGACTATGAAGACAGCGAAGTGGAGGATTTTTATGAAAATATACAGGCGGTCCTTGACCAAGTGCCGAAGAAGGACATAGTCATAGTGCAAGGCGACTGGAATGCCAAGGTTGGCCAAGATGCGCACCGCAACTGGGGAGACACATGCGGACCCCACTGCAACAACGAGACAAATGACAGGGGTCTGAGGCTATTGGAGTTTGCCAGATACAACAATCTGGTACTGGCAAACACGCTTGGTCTCCACAAAAAATCCAGACGATGGACATGGCACAGTCCCGGCGGGGAACATCACAACCAGATCGACTACATCATGGTCAAGAAACGCTTCAGATCAAGCATCAACATTGGCAGGACACGCACTTTTCCAGGAGCAGACATTGGAAGTGACCACGATCTCGTGATGATGTCTTTCCGGCTCCATTTGAAGAGAGTAAATACAGCAAAGTGCACTAGGCTGAAGTTCGACCTGGACAAACTGCAAGACCCGGAGGTGGCAAAAATATTTCAGGCCACAATTGGAGGGAAATTTGCACCACTGCTTATTTTGGGGGCAGGCGAAGTAGATGTCAACACCATGACCAATACCTTCAACTCAGCTGTAACAGATGCCGTCACTGAGATCCTTGGCAAGCACCGACCAAAGAAGAAGCCGTGGATCACACCTGAACTTTTGGATCTGTGTGATAAACGAAGAGAGTTAAAAAAGAAAAAGAACACCTCACAGGGAGCTGATGTCTACCGAAAAATCAACAATGACATCCGAAAAGGCATGCGCACAGCAAAGGAGAACTGGATAGAAGATCAATGCCAGGAAATAGAGAACAATCTGAACAAGAACAACAGCAAGAAGGCCTACCAGACTGTGAAGCGGCTGACAAGTGTTAAACAGCCCAAAGTCTCCACTATCCAAAGCAAGTCTGGCATTTGCCTTACAGAAGAACAAGACGTCTTGGACAGATGGACAGAGTACTGCTCTGACCTTTACAACCATACACCAAATGGAGACCCATCAGTTCTAGCATGTCCCGAGAGCAGAGAAGAAGAAGAAATCCTCCCAATTCTCCGGGAAGAAGTTGAGGCAGCAGTGCAATCGCTGAAGAAAGGGAAGTCAGCGGGAGTGGACAACATACCAGCGGAACTGCTACAAGCAGGAGGAGAAGCGATGACTGATGCTCTCACCACTATCTGTAACAAGATCTGGCAGAGTGGGGAATGGCCTACACCATGGACCCAGTCGCTTGTCATCACTCTTCCTAAAAAAGGTAACCTTCAGGAGTGTGAAAACTACCGCACCATCAGCCTCATCAGCCATCCCAGCAAGGTCCTCCTGAAAATAATACTCAACAGGTTGAAACCACAAGCTGAACAAATCATAGCTGAAGAACAAGCAGGATTCATGGCAGGGCGAAGTACCACTGAACAGATTTTCAACCTCAGAATAATCTGTGAGAAATACCTACAGCACCAACAACATCTATATCATGTGTTCATAGACTTCAAGAAGGCATTTGACCGAGTCTGGCATGCAGCTCTATGGGCAACCATGAAAGTGTACAACATCAGCCCTAAAATCATAGAAGTCATCAAAAGCCTGTATGACAAGGCTACCAGTGCAGTCCTCCATAACAGCGTCATCGGGAACTGGTTCAGAACAAC
This sequence comes from Oncomelania hupensis, assembly GCA_036898135.1. NCBI lineage: Eukaryota > Metazoa > Mollusca > Gastropoda > Littorinimorpha > Pomatiopsidae > Oncomelania > Oncomelania hupensis. The sequence goes on along the minus strand of CM072518.1, from coordinate 48,269,596 downwards.
AATCGGTGTGCGTCAAGGATGCCTACTCTCTCCAACACTCTTCAACATCTTCCTAGAGCGCATCATGTCAGATGCTCTTGCAGATCACGAAGGCACAGTCAGCATAGGGGGCAGAGCAATCTCCAATCTTCGTTTTGCGGATGATATTGATGGATTGGCTGGAGAGGAACAAGAACTTGAACAGCTTGTACAGAGGCTTGACACCACCTCCAGAGCTTATGGAATGGAAATAAGTGCAGAGAAGACCAAAATGATGACCAACAACACCAATGGCATCAACACGGACATCAAAGTACAAGGCCAATCCCTCAACACAGTGCACAGCTTCAAATATTTAGGAGCCATTGTGTCAGACAATGGGTCTCGACAGGAAGTCCTCTCCAGGATCGCACAAACAACTGCTGCCCTGACAAGGTTGAAGCCCATTTGGAAAGACAGAACCATCAGTCTACATTCCAAAGTAAGACTGCTGCGATCTCTGGTCATCTCCATCTTCCTATATGCTTGCGAAGCATGGACCCTCACAGCAGATCTCCAACGAAGAATACAAAGCATGGAGATGAGGTGTTACAGAAGACTTCTGTGCATTTCCTATACCCAACACATCACCAACGTTGAAGTCCGACAGACCATCACACAAGCCATTGGACAACACGATGACCTGCTCACAGTGGTGAAGAAACGGAAACTCCGATGGTATGGCCACGTCACCAGATCATCAGGCCTTGCAAAGACCATTCTGCAAGGCACAGTGCAAGGAGGTAGAAGAAGGGGGAGACCGAAAAAGAGGTGGGAGGACAACATTCGAGAATGGACTGGTTTGACACTGAGCGAAGCCATGAGGGCTGCTGAGGACAGAGAAAGATGGAGTATGCTGGTTAAGCGATCATCTGTGGTGCCCCTACGACCTTCGGGTTATGGGACAGGATAGGATAGGATAGCAGAAGCATGCCAGTTCGTACATAAGTCAACCAGGCATTGAAGTCATAACTGTCATTGGCTGCTATAAATAGCCTTGAATGAAGTCATTGTTGATAAACTTCGTAGGCCTAGATCGATCTACATACTGTATGTTGTGATGTGTACTCATCACCGGTGTGTACTTCCGTTTACAGTACAAATCTCTACAGTGAATCCCGCTTGTAACGAACCTGAAATTCCCCCCCTTGAGATTCGTTATACCCGGACTCCACTGTATATGGAAGAGACTATTTTATCCTATTCTATCCTGTCCCGTAACCCAGAGGTCGTAGGGCCACCACATCGTTTAACCAGCATACTCCATCTTTCTCTGTCATCAGCAGCCCTGATGGCTTCGCTCAGTGTCAAACCAGTCCATTCTCGAATGTTGTCCTCCCACCTCTTTTTCGGTCTCCCTCTTCTTCTACATCCTTGTACTGTGCCTTGCAGAATAGTCTTTGCAAGGCCTGATGATCTGGTGACGTGGCCATACCATCGGAGTTTCCGTTTAAATTGCAAACACTGATTGTGTCCACAGAGAGAGAAAGAGAGAGAGAGAGAGAGAGAGAGAGAGAGAGAGAGAAAGAGAGAGAGAGTGAGAGAGAGAGGGAGGGAGGGAGGGAGAGAAAGAGAGAGAGAGAGAGAGAGAGAGAGAGAGAGAGAGAGAGAGAGAGAGAGAGAGAGAGAGAGAGAGAGAGAGAGAGAGAGAGAGAGAGAGAGAGAGAGAGAACAAAGACAGCTAAACAATTTCTAAACAAAAAACAGCAACTGTTCTGAGCTCTACCACCCTTACCTGGTGAAACAACTGTTTCCTCTTGTTTCCTAGTGGCTTCCATCTTCTCTAGACGTTCCGTCAGCTCCTGGAGTTTGTCAGCGTCGAGCACCCACTGCGCTTCCTTCTCTTCAAATACACGCAGCCTGTCCTCCACCGAAGCTCGCTGGCTCTCACTCTGCTTGAACTTGCGCTCATAGCGCTTTAGCTGCTCGGCCATGTTCTGCACTTTGTGAGAGCTGGTCTCCTGCACACAAAACAGTGAAAAGGATTGTTCTTAGGTTCTACACTCACCAGTTCAAAAGCCGCTCAAGGCTTACAGGTTGTGTAGTCACGCGTTCCGTTTGGCTGGTAGAAGCATGCATATTGGGCAGCATGAGTTTGAACCCCCCCGCATTAAAAATACTGTTGTGCACATTCTGGCCAAATAACTGAATGCCCAGAAAGAAAAAAAAAGAAAAATAGCAAAACCTGAATTATTCTGAGGGATTTGTTCCACAAAAGAAAGAAACAAAAAGGACGAAATAAATAAAGACTGAACAAATAAAAAGAAAGGATTGGAGCATGATTTGAAATAAATAAAAGAAGAAATAAATAACCTTGAGAGTTTTATTCTCGGTCTGTAGACTCTTGACCTCAGCTTGGGTGTTGTGGTACTCAGCTGCGAGGGATGCTACCCGTTCTGTAAGCTTTCGGATTCGATCCTCATACGACTGTGTCTGGCTATGAAGCTCCAGCTCCAGCTCAGCTTTCCGGGCCTGAGACTCTCCCCGTTTGGCCATCTGCTCCTGCAGGCTGGCCTTCAGACTCTGGACTTCCGACTTGCGCACTGTCATGGTGCCTTCCAGTTCCACAATCTGAATAGGTGGACAATAAGAGAGGATGTTACAGGACACAAGACAGACACTTCACTGATCAATTACTGCTTTCATAAATCAAAGGATATTTACTGTCATGCTAAACTATAATTTTTAACTGTATCAGTGTTCAAATGCCTTTGCTATCTTATCCCCACTCCAAACCCCCACCACAAAAAAATACCCAATTGCTTAAAAAATATCTATACATAAATAAATAAATACATTTTCTCAAAAACGTATTGCATATCCACGTTATTTAAAGCAAATATACATGTTTAATAAGCACTTTGGACCGCGTCCACTATCATGATATTAGAGCATTGGACTTGGAGCAGAGGACACATGCACAGACCTGCCAACCCCAGTAAGGACACGATAGTACTCAAATAAAATTTTGATAGTATTTTTAATAAAACAATAGTATTTTGAAAACGACGAAAAACATAATTACAAAGCGGCGGCGGTTTTACGTCATTTACACGTTGAGTGTAACTAAACCTTTATTTTTAATAATTAAAAGTCTTCACACTGTATCTCTTAAATGCTGCAGTATCTCAATTCATGTCTATTTCTAGTATCTAGTGTTCTTCACACTAGTTCCACCAAAAAATCAATGTATAAAGCTTTTCACCTGCTACTGCTAGAAAGGCAAATGGGGGTGGAGCATGTTGCTGAAGTAGCAGCTGCACTCTGCTGCATTTTGGTTGCAGACTTGCATTTTTTTCAGAAACTGTTCTGAAAATTCTCTCTCATAGCATGGCCCTTTATTTTTGGACTTTAGAACCATGAGAGAATATAGGATTTGCCTGTTCATGGATCCTCGGAAGTCAGTTTTGTTTCGCCTGACTTGTTGCAGATTTGTCACAGGATGGGGTGCTCAGTAACTCTGTTTTGATGTTCCAATTGCGATCAAGAGCTCTGACAACAATTGGAAAATATTTGTCTTCTCCTTCCTGACTGCCATCAGTGCCCAAAACAAAGGGACCTTGCATGCATTCACTGAGATATTTTTTTGCTGGCAGCTGCACATTCGTTAATTATAGCAGTCGTCTTGGTTCTAGCTGAACCATAGTCTTTGCAATTTCACTGTCCGGGAACATTTTTTTAAAAAGTTGTCCAGCATGGTCCGATGCCGAAATAGCCACATTATGCTCCACCAGAAATGCAGTAAAATATGCCTCACTTCGAATTGTTTTAAAGTCTGCATCTTTCGTTGAGACATAGCTAGCGATTGACGATGCATTTTTCAATGCCGAAGCCTTTGCAATATGCCTCTTTCAGGGTTCATACTGGTTTGCAGTTTCAAATTTCCATGACTTTTCCATGACTTTTCCATGATTTGCTACTATTTTTCCATGACTAAGCGCACAAACGTTTGATAATAAAAAAACCTCAAAATTGTATGTAGTACTTCAGCCATAGTAGCGAGCGCACACCTGTATCACATACCAAATAATGTCAAATTTGACACATAAATATAGACCCATCTGATTCAGTGATTGTCTAAGATTCTAAAATAAATTCAATGTATGAAGAGAAGAATAAACATTCTTTCAGTTGGTAAAGATTGATATAGGCCTATGAGCATTTGTAATAATAAATAATTATAATAAATAAATGAAATTTTACGCTTTTACTCTAATTCACTTAGGCCCTATTCAATTTATTGACTTAGTCTTATCTGTATGTATAATAGCCTGTATAATATTGTATAGACCTCACCGACCACCTCACCTATGCTATGCCATAATTTTTAAAAAATGTTTTGAAGAGTATAAACAACCACAACACTTACCGAACCACAATCCCAAAAACGTACATGTACATCCATCTGCTTCTTTTGTAAGTCTTCATTCAGAGATTCATCAAATAAGAGCACAAACTCTCCAGCAGATTTAGCCTTGTTTTTCAACAGATCCAAGAAGTGTGGCCCCAAGCCAAAAGTTGCAAAATAGGCACACTTTCTTTCACTCATTGTCATCTTCGCAGCAATTAAACTATCAGGAAACATGCTTTGAAACAACCACGGTACTTTCAATGAACTATTAAATGAGAAGTGTGAAGTCACAACCTTTAGAGTCCACAAAATTTCCGCTTTTAATACGTTATCGTTGGTCACAAACGCAGATAGGCCTACTGTCCCTGTCCGCTCAGAGTCAGACTCTTTACTCACAATACTACCACTGGTACACGCAACAGGCCGGGCTGTTGTCGATGTTGACGCCTGCACCACAAAATCGGAAATTTTTGAGTTTTTTGTCAGTTCAAGTTTTTCCTTCAACGCATGCACGTGTTTAGCTCCTTTGGCATGGCTTTTTACAGATGCTTCCCCCATGTTGGAAATATCAAAGGCCTTCTGACACACGTTACAAAATGCCATTGATTTTAAATCATGTCCATCTATCCAATTCATATAGTCTTTGTGTTTCAGCCACAGTCTGTTAAAGACACATTTTCCCGGCATTTCTTCGACAATAGCAAGATTCAAGTCGACAAAAAGAGCGAGGCATACAATGATTAACGCACACGGCACAGACGACAATTGCTGACTGAAAGCGGTAATGCAATGCAGGAACTGAAAATGGCCACCGGATGAACCAACCAATCAGAACGGGATTAACGATTCACCTCACGGAATGCGTACTTTGACCACTGACCTTTATGCCTTTGACCAACTTTCAAGATCGCAATCCCATTTTTTTTTTATGCAAAAGAATTTTTAATTTCCATGACTTTCCAAAACTTAAAATCAAATTCCATGATTTTCCAGGCCTGGAAAACCATTTTTGAAAATCCATGACTTTCCATGACCGTACGAACCCTGCTCTTTGACGGGACATGTTTTTTCACATCATCGAAACCGCCATGCGCGACTGAAAAATCGAACTAACAGACACGGCATCGAGCGTATTTGCTGTTGACTTTTGATGCGACGATGCAAGGATAATCCTTAGAGTAAGAAGGAAGAAAGTTTTGCTGCCTCCTCTGTTTTTTAGAAGCGATTTCAGCAGTAGCAGAGGGAGATTTACTAGTGCGTTTCCACGGCCTACCTCTGCCCACCATGTTTTTCTTTGCTTGAGAAAGAATTTATACCATTGGTGGTTCAGGAAATCAACGCGACCATTGATTGGACAAAACTGTATGCAAATAGGTTTATTCTTCTTCTTCTTCTTCTTCTTCATAGTACTGTGGATACCCCGTTTTCGAGGAAATGATCCGAAGGGTTCGTTTTTATTTTTTATTGTCAAAACGCGCGACTTGGCCTACCATATCGCTGGCTGCGTCGTGTGCGATGGCTGTTAACAGTGCTGTAACTGTTGTACCGATAAACCAGATTTAGGGTTCACAAAGACCTATGATCGTTTTTTTAAAACTCATCGTATTATTTTCTAAATCGTCGTAATTTCGTATTTTTTCAATTTCATCGTAAAATAATACGGTCAAATCGTACTGGTTGGCAGGTCTGCATGCATGACAAACTTTCGAGGTAAAACATCACTTGTACAAAAGCCAGCGATATATCCAAATTAACCCAAGGGAAACACACACCTGCACACACATGGGCACCTACAGGGGTTTGAGCTGATGGTTCATAATATTATCTGCCATACAGAAAACTCTAACCTTTGCTCTGAGCTGGTGGTTTTCCTCTTTGGTTTCTAGAGCGATGGCCAGCTGCTTGTCCACCTCCGTCTGCATGCTGTGAATGGCATCCATCTTCTGTGACTGAAGTTCAGTCAGCTGTTGCTGCAGATTCTCCATGCGACGAACCGTTGAAGCCAGCTGCTCCTAAAATAGTGAAATGATCAGATCAGCCTACTCTGAATATTATCACAGATTGCCTCAAGTTAACAGTGCAATCTTAAGTGTTTTCAGTATCGCCCAATCACTGATGAGGCCAGCTCTGCCGTTTTAATGCTAGGATTCTGTCCCTAATAACCTGGAATAAATGGGGCGAAAAAAATGTATGTTACCATCATTGATCAGCACTATTTACAGTTGCAGGCAACTACAAAATCATTTTGTATCAAATACTACTGCAATGCAAAGGCACAAGGCAAAAACAGAAAAGCAACAAAGTAAGAAAACAATTACAACAAGAAGGAAAGATGCACGTACGTATATAAGAAGAGTCATGAAAGAACAGCCCATACCTTCATTTCATAGGACTCGGCACGTAGCTGGGAGATCTGCTGCTGGCTCTGCTCTCTCTCATCTGCCAGCGTCTGCTGCAGTTGCAGGATGGTTTGCTGGTTCTCCTCCACCACTTTCTGCACCGCCTCCTCCTTCTCCTGCTGCTCTGTCTTCAACAGCTCTTCAAACTCTGCCATGCGTTCCCTCATCTGGCTCTGGTAACGCCAGCAACAGATAAATATCATCAATTCTGCGCAAGACCTCATATTTGTATCACTAATTCTTCAACCTTTGAGAAATTGGAAGAAAACTAACAGATAAATCTAGATCAGCACATTCATTGACACGTTTGTCATCAAACATTCAACTACACAACTGAAAATGCACACCCATTAAAACACAAATGCAGTGTAAGACAATGCATGCCATATTTAAAAAAAAATGTTATGCAAAACCATGTACATAATATGCAGTAATGAAGTTGGAGAGGGTCAGTACTGAAAGAAATTTTTTTTTTTGGGTCCAATATAAACTTCTTTTTCTCTTCTTTTTTTTTTTCACAATAAAATTTGGTGGTAATCAAAAGACAAGTTTTTGGCAGAGTTTTATCGACACACATCATAGCAATGCAATTTTCGCAAAACAGGGAAACATGAATCGCTGAATGCTGCATGACAAATGCCTAAATTTACACAGTGCACAAACAGCGGCCATTTCCAATCTTCAATTTGCCTACCTCAAGCTGGTGGATCTTGGCACGGTCTTGGTCCATCTGAGCACGTATACAACTTTGGGCATCTGCCTCTTCTTTCAAAACCTGCTGCAGTGCCACGAGCTTGTTTTCCGCCTCCGCTTCCTGGCTGCTCAGTTGCTGCTGGTATTCTGCCTCCTTGCTATTTACAACATCCTGCAGGTCACTCAATCTGTGTCCAATCATTACATTACATTACATAATTGTTGCTTTAGGTCCAGCGGACTCTTCCGAGCCAAATCAGGACCGGACAACCCCCAATCCGCATAAAAGATCTGCTGAAACAACCCTAGTGGGAAAACTGAATGCCCTCCACCAGCCAGTCACTTTACAATAAAGACATCCCACGCAGGGGACGGCTGAGGCTTCACCCCAACTAATCGAACCCCCGTTTACAAAAACAAAATAGAATACAAACATCATTATAAATTATCAACAAAACACATACATATAAAATGCCTACATTGCTAAATAATAACATCATAGGAAGCCCTAGTGACCACCTGGCAGAAAGCGTCCAATATTCCCAAGCTGATTCAACAGACCTCACACACAAACAAGGAGTCTTGTTCCGGAAGAGTTTTCAAGAAAAAAGGTAGGAGACTGGTCTAGCGAAGAAGACGATAGTATAGCAGATTGATAGAACAGAGCAGGAATGAGAAAGAGCAAATGAGAAAGACAGCGACAGTGGGATTTTAAATTAAAGCACTAAATTTCCAGAAAGTGGGGATACTATTTATACTGAAACCCCTGGCACCCCAACGGGTTGTGTCCAATCAAAATATCAAGGTTTGGGTAAATTTCAAAAGCCAACCACTACACATTAGAATGCCCCCCCCCCCCCCCCCCCCCCCCCAAAAAAAAAAAAAAAAGTCTACCTTCAACTAGAAGGGCAAAGCGCATATGGCTCACATGCTCCTTTTGGAATTCGCAATATTTAATATGAAAATGAGTGCCCCGAAAAAAAAGAACAGAAACTGTGGCATTAAAATATAAAGTAATACCGACTTTGACCTTTCAGTTTCTATGCCCTTAACCTTACGTTGACTTTTGGCTCCAATTGTACTATTAAATAAAGTACAGCAAAAGTTGTATTATGCCCCTCCCCCCCCAAAAAAATGGTGAGCTTGAGATGATGACCTTTAGTGATCTTGACCTTGAGATTACCTTGACCCTCACGAGACCTCTCATGTATGTCTGGTTAAATAAAACAATTTTATGGGTTAAATAAACAGCCACTTCATGGTACAATGACCTATTTTTTTTTTAATGTTTTTGCAAATCCTAAAATGACCTTGTCCTTCAAGATCAAAGCAAAAAGGGAAAAAAAATATATATGAAGAATCAATCTATCATCTCTAATTGCAACACGTTTGGAATTTATATCTCTCCATAATTTATAGTCAAGGTCACTTTAAAGTACCTATATTAACCAACTTTGGACAGCTCCGGTGACCTTGACTTCAAACTGAGGTTGACTAAATTTATAAAGTATGTGTGTCTCATTGATATCTATCATGGATCAAAGAATCATAAGTTCAATGTTAATAACCTAGATCAAAATTGAAATTTTGTGAAAAATTGTCATTAAAAAAATAGTTGTTGATCCTGGCACCTTGACCTTGAAGTGAAGTCATTCATTCACTGATCATTTATGAGATCTATGGGTATATACCATCTTATCAAATTTGGTTGTGAAAGTTGAAATAGGTTCTGAGATATTAATCCACTTGAAAGATTTGTGCAGATGGTAGACATAGACATTTTTTTAAAAACTGTAATTTTTGGACTATTTAGGACTTACCTCGCACAGATTTTCAAAAATCTGAATTTTTTGTTTGGGGGTGAGGGGTGGAGGAGGGAGGTGCGTGTACATACACTCACATTGACATGCATGGGAGTCAAAAAGGGTCTTATTTTATTTATTTGTGTGCGTGGAGGGAAGAGGGGGATAGTTTTGGGGTGCAAACCATGACGTACTTGATTAAAGTAACAAAATATTCTGGGTGAATTTCCGAAATGTCAATATTATATTGCCTTTAAATAACCATCCACAGTCACATCGTTAGCTTCCACTTTGTCATCAACTAAACCTCACCTGTCCTCCATCAGAGCTTTCTGGCCCAAGAAGAGTCCTTCCTGCTCATCCAGCAGGGAGCTGAGGCGAGTCTCATACTCTGCTCGCTGCTCCGCCAGGTCATTCTCAAAGGTCTGGCGGTGCTGCTTCATGTCAGCCTCAAATTCCTCCTGCAGGTTTTTGAGTTGTAACTTCCAGTATTCTTCCAGGTCTTCCGCTTTGTTCTCCGCTGACTTCTTCTCTTTCAGAAGCACCTGCAGCTGTCTTGTGAGCGCCGCCAGCTCCTCATTGTTCTCTTGCTTCACCTTCTCCAAGCTCTCTCGGAACTGCTGGCTCTCTGATGCTCTGGCAGCCGCAAGCTCTTGTTCTTTGTGAGAGGCAGTTGCCGTCTGCTGTTCTGACTGGTTTTGCAGTCTGGCCACAGTGGCAAGCAGTTCCGCACACCGTTCTTCTACTTGTTTGATCTGAGCGGCCAGTTCCGCTTCCTTGGCCTCAGCAGCGCTTTGCCTTTCATGAGTATCTACCAGCAAGTCGCTCACGCCCTGACACAGCTGTTTCAAGCTCTGGGCTGGTATAGTTTCTATGTGTGACAAGCACTGTTCCACAATCACAGGACCCAATGAGCGGCTCTGCACCGCCTGCAGCAAGTGTTTTAACACATCACATATGCTGCTTTCTGCCTCTCTGTGTCTGGACACAGCAGTGGCCAGTTCTGCGGCCAGTTCTTCCTCGCGCCTAGCCAGAGTCGTTTCCTTCTCCTCTACAACACCTATCAGCCTGTTAACGTCTACTTGGGCAGTACGTAGATCTTCTGCTAGCTTGCTCAAGTCAGAATCCTTGTTTTGCGCCTGGGATGAGAGCTGTTCAATCTCCTGCTGCTGGGTTGCCAGCTGTTGCGCAGCCTCTTCCATCTTCTTTGCAAGGCGGCTCTCGCTCGTCTCACACTGGTACCTCAGCCTATCTGCTTCCTCTTGACGCTCAGCCAGTTCCTGCTTGGCACGCTCAACCTCATGTTCAAGTTTCTCACAGTTACTCCTCAGCTGCTGCATTTGCTCAGCTGCCACTGACTCTTGCTCGCAGTTGTTTTGCTTCACAGACTCCATAGCCAATATATGTTCCTCTGCATGCTGGCTGAGCTTTGACTCAAGATCACTGCAAAGGGTTTGGGACTGTGCAAGCTGACGAGAGAGGTCAGAATGCATCTCTTGCAATTGCGATTCTTTTTCAGATAACCTATTCTGTAAGTCTTCCACATTCTTTGTTGCCTTGTCTACCTGTCCTTGCAGTTCATCAATGGAGTTTTGCAGAGCTGCTTCCTTGTCAGCAGCTGATTTGTGCAGATTCTCCATATCCACTGCTTGTTTCTCCCGCCCAGACTTCAACTTCGTCTCAGACTCATGCAGGTCCAAGTCCTTTTGCTTCAAAGCTTGCTGCAGAGACTCCACCATCTGCATCAGCTCAGTGATCTGCTGGTTCTGACACTCAATCTTGCCACTCAGCTCTTTTCTCTCCTGGCAATACTTCTCTAGCAAGTCATTCAGCTCTTGCTTCAATCTAGCCTCCAATGCTATCGTTTCAGATTCTTTCTCTTGTATCACAATTTGTAAGCGTTCTTCAGAGTTCTGCAGTTGTGTGATTTTCTGCTGGTGAGTACTGATTTGGCTCAAAAGCAGAGCTTCTTTTTCAGCAGCAGATGCCTGGAAGGTCTGAATACTCTCCACCAGCGCTTTCTCGTTGTCTTTGTGGTCGCCCTGAACGGCCTGCAAGGTTTCCTCCATGATACGCAACTTGACTTCTAGCTGCACCAGCTGTTCCTGGCTGGACTCCTGCTGTTGATTGGATTTGCCCAGTTCCTCATGTTGCTGGCTAAGTTTTCCTTCCAGTTCTGCTACAATGGACCTGTGCTCTTCCTGCAGGGATTCCAGCTCTTGTTTGATCTTCTGCACCTCTTCTATCTTTTCATGCAGAGCATCTTCCTTGGTCGCAGCCTCTGCCTGCAGCTGACTGAACTTGAAGTTCATCTCAGCCTGCAGCTGTTCCTGCATGGACTTGAGAGATTCAATCTCTGACGCGGCTTCCTCCACATCCTTCTGCTGGTTGCTGCAGGTCTGTTGCAATTCTTCAACACCCTTCTGCAGCTTGCCGCATTCAGATTCCTTCTCTGACAGAACAGTTTTCAAGTGAACAATGTCTTTTTGGGCTTGGTCCAGTTGGTCCTCACATTTCTGCTGTTCAGCGTCAAACTGGGATTGCTTGGCCGCCATCAGGTTGTCCTTCTGCTCACCCAGTGACATCAGCTTGCCAACTTTCTCCCTCAAGCGCTGTTCTGAGACACGTAGGCTCTGGCAGGTTTCCTTCTCTCCTGCAAGCTGGGAATGCAGCTCTTCGGCCTGGTGGTTGGCGTCATCCAGCTGCAACTTTAGACTCTGAGCAGCTTGTTCTTTCTCCTGTAACATGACCTGCCACTGTTCCCTTTGCTCTTGCAGTGTTTTGTCCAAAGCAAGTTTCTCTTGTTCCATAGCATGATACTGCTCTTTCTGCTCATGCAATGTGCTTTCCAAAGCAATTTTTTCTTGCTTTAAGCCCTGATACTGCTCTTTCTGCTCTTGAAGTGTGTTCTCCAAAGCAAGTTTCTGTTGTTCCATAGTATTATACTCTTCTCTCTGCTCTTGCAATGTACTTTCCAAAACCATTTTTTCTTCTTCTATGCCGCGACACTGCACTTTCTGCTCTTGAAGTGTGCACTCCAAAGCAAGTTTCTGTTGTTCCATAGCATTATACTCTTCTCTCTGCTCTTGCAATGTACTTTCCAAAGCCACTTTTTCTTCTTCTATGCCACGACACCGCGCTTTCTGCTCTTGAAGTGTGCACTCAAAAGCAAGTTTCTCCTGTTCCAAACTTTGATACTGTTCTTTTAGCTCTTGCAAAGCGCTTTCCAAAGCAAGTTTCTTTTGTTTTACAGCATGGTGCTTCTCTCTCTGCCCTTGCAAAGTGCTCTCCAGGGTATGTTTTTCTTGCTCCAATGTTGCCAGTTGCCTATTCTGCTCTTGCAATGTGCTTTCCAAATCAAGTTTCTCTTGTTTCATAGCATAATACTGTTCTCTCTGCTCTTGTAATGTACTTTGGAGAGCCATTTTTTCTTGCTCTACGCTGTGACACTGTGCTTTCTGCTCTTGAAGTGTGTTTTCCAAAGCAAGTTTGTCTTGTTCCATACCACGATACTGCTCTCTCTGCTCTTGCAATGTGCTTTCCAAAGCAATTTTTTCTTCCTCTATGCTGCGATGATGTGCTTTCTGCGCTTGAAGCATGCTTTCTAGAGCCATTTTTTCTTGTTCCATAGCATAATATTGTTCTTTCTGCTCTTGCAAGGTGCTTTCCAAAGCAAGTTTCTCTTTTTCTTTAGCAAGATACTGCTCGCTCTGCTCATGCAATGTGCTTCCCAAAGTGATTTTTTCCTGCTCCATGCAGTGATAATGTGCTTTCTGCTCTCGAAGTGTGCTTTCCAAAGCCATTTTCTCTTGTTCCACAGCATGATACTGCTCTTTCTGCTCTCGAAGTGTGCTTTCTAGAGCCATTTTCTCTTGTTCCATAGCATTATACTGCTCTTTCTGCATTTGAAGTGTGATTTCCAAAGAAAGCTTCTCCTGTTCCACACTCTGATACTGTCCTTTCTGCTCTTGCAAAGTGCTTTCTAAAGCAAATTTTTCTTGTTCCATAGTACGGTACTGCTCGCTCTGCTCTTTCAATGTGCATTCCAAAGCCATTTTCTCTCGTTCAACAGCATGATACTGCTCTCTCTGATCTTGCAATGTGCTTTCTAAAGCAAGTTTTCCTTGTTCCACAGCATGGCACTGCTCTCTCTGATCTTGCAATTTGCTTTCTAAAGCAAGTTTCTCTTGTTCCATAGCATGATACTGCTCTCTCTGCTCTTGTAATGTGCTTCCTAGAGCCATTTTCTCTTGTTCCATAGCATGATACTGCTCTTTCTGCTCTTGTAACGTGCTCTCTAGAGTCATTTTCTCTTGTTCCATAGCACGATACTGCTCTTTCTGCTCTTGTAATGTGCTTTCTAGAGCCATTTTCTCTTTTTCCATAGCATGATACTGCTCTTTCTGCACTTGTAATGTGCTTTCCAAAGAAAGTTTCTCCTGTTTCACAATCTGATTCTGTCCTTTCTGCTCTTGCAAAGTGCTTTCCAAAGCAAGTTTGTCTTGTTCTATTGCATGGTACTGCTCTCTCTGCTCTTTTAATGTGCACACCAAAGCCATTTTCTCTTGTTCCACAGCATGATATTGCTCTCTCTGCTCTTGCAGTGTGCTTTCCAGAGCCACATTCTCCTGCTCTATACTTTCCAACCGTATTTTCTGTTCTTGAAGCAAGCTTTCCAGGCCCAGTTTCTCCTGCTGAGTGGTTTCCAACTGCTTTTCCCACTGCTGGAGTATGTTCTCTGCATGGACTCTCTCCCGCTCCTTCACCTCCAACATGTCTTTGTACTTCTGTACAGTGTTTTGCAGGCATTCCTTCTCTCGTTGCAAGGTGGTGAGAATGTGGTTATGCGATTCCACTGTGACGGACAACTCTGCCTGTAGCCTGTGAACTGTGTCTTCTTTCTCTTTCAGGGACTGCTCTAAGCTTACACACCTAAAACAGAGATGTCAACAATGAGAAATGGGGTACTTCGAGAACTTCTATAGAACATCAGGGTTCATACAGACTTCTGAATGCAAAATTCCAGGACATTTCAAGGGCTTTCAAGGGCCTTTTTGTGAAAATTCCTGAGGCGTGAAATACATAAGTCACTGTTACGATATTTACAAATTTAATCTTCGCACTGATTAAAATTTTAACTTAGAAATACGAATTTTCTCGAACACAAAGTGACTTCCGGTGCTACACAATAACTATCACAACTTCCTGCGGTGATTATGTCCCTTTATGAGCAGACGCCGTTTTCATCACGGTACATAGCTTCTACTTTACGGCCTTTCATAATAAAAATTCTGTCTAAAGTTCAATTTTTATTGTCTTAACTTCATTTTCATTTGTACTTTTAGCCTAGGCTTGATCTTCAAGGGGTTTTCAAGGGATTGATTAAATTTCAAGGGTTTTCAAGGTCTTGAAAAAGGCATCTCAGAATTCAAGGGTTTTCAAGGTTTTCAAGGGCGCGTATGAACCCTGAACATCTATAGAAATACATGGGCAAATAAAAAAACATCCACGAATGAAAATGAAAAAGGAAATGATAGAGTGGGCAAAACTTAAAGTAAAACACTGACAACTGAATTCACGAAACAGGAAAGATTTAAATTTTAATTTTATGAAAACCTACTAGCACAAACACAGACCTGTTTTCCAGCTGAGCTCTGGTTTCAGCAGCTTCATCAATCTTATTCTCCAGGTCCGTTTTCAGAGAGTCAAAGGCAGCGCCCTTCTGCTGGATGACAAGCTTTAGTTCTTCACTTTGACCTAACGTCTGCTGCAGGTTGTCCTTCAGCTGAGAGCAATCTCGCTCCAAAGATTCCTTCTCTGTCAAGAGCTGCTGGTATTCTGACACTTTGATGTCTAGCTGCTGGGTCAGGCTGTGGCATAAGTCGGCCTTCTCCTTGACTGCCATCTGTGTAAGCTTCCTCTCCTCCTGCAGTTTGCTGAAGTCTTCTATCAGGTTAGAATGCTTATGCTCCATGTTGGCAAGAGAAGACTGCAAGGTGCAGAACTCCTGGGTTTTAAGTTCCAAGCGAGCTGTGAGCTCTTGATTCTGTGTCTTTTCTTTGTCCAGCTCAGCTTGTAGGCTGTGGTTCTGCTGCATCAGGGTGGAATTCACCGTCTCCTGTTCTGCCACCTGGCTTGTCAGATTCTGGCACTCTGTCTCCTGGCTGTTGAGTCGTGATTTGAGGTCGGACAACTCTGCTTGCACCTGTTCGAGCTGATTTTTAAGTTCTTCACACTCCTCCTGTATAACAGAAATGCTTGGGGTTGAAACACAGTGTGTGTTAAAGTGAATAAGAGTTGAATCATAAGAATAAGACTACGAATTTTGCTAGAATTACACTGTATTTAAACTACAGGTTTGTCAACACTACGTGTCCAGCATGAATAGCAGACCTTCAAAATTACAGTGTGCATTTCAATAAGATTATCCTGTATTCTATTCATCCTTTCTACATCATTATGATTATGACAAGAGTGTAAAAATAACTTTTACGACAACCTATTATACCCGTCACTTGAAAGAAGAAGGCAGCAAGGAAATGCCACCAAGATACCACAAGAAAATATGTCCCTACCAAATACCAAAGTGAAACATTTTGTTTGTGCATGCGTATATATAAATTAGTACTCATTTATTTTTGAATATTTACATTGATTGAACCGTTTCATAGGGACCTTGGAAAATCTTGTAGACAATAATAAACAAGGGTACATACATATATCGTTCTAAATGGGGTTTATATTGGAACAAACCTGCACAGAACGGAGAGAGTCCACAGTGGACTGCAGCTGGACCACTACCTCCTGGTGGACATAAGGGGGGTACCACGACGACCTCATCATGTCCACCTCCAACCTCATCTCCTCCAACAGCTTGTCTGTCACGATCCCCATGCTCTCCCCTCCCAGGCCGCTTATGTCACCTAGAAATGAATCACCTTCAACACATCACTTTTAACACAGAATTGCATACAAATGCGAATAAATAAATAAAAATTATATGCGACCGAGAAGAAAAACACAGAAGAAAAAGAAGAAGATGAAGAAGAAAGGATTGATGAGGGAATTATCAGGGTCCTAATTCCCACCTTACAATAGCATGATCAATGTTTTCTCCCCTTGTGAGTGTCCTTTCCATTCTGTGTCAAGTTTGGCTGGAAAGCGCAAAATCTGTGAATGATGTGGGTTCTTTTTGTCATATTGATCTGTTTTGTAACACAGGCTCTGAGAAAGCTGAACAACTCTGTACAGTGGGTGCTTTCTCACAATTGTTCTTTTAGATCGTTCAAAACTTTCTAACTTAAAAACTATACACAATTGAAAAGAAAGAGTCCATCTTTATTTTAAAATAACTTTTGAGCCGAAAAGGTACTTTGCTTAGACCTAAGTTGGTCGCTGAAACCCTCCATATTTTGGTCATTTGCATGCATGAATTAGGCCATTGACCTACCTGCAGATATACTCCTCTCTGTCAGTTGCTGCCTCTGTCGTCGATTAACGTCCCTCAGCATTTCCATGTCAGCTTCCATGGCAACTTTCTCTTGAGCCGTCTTTTCCTGGGCTTCCTTCAGGGCCTCCAGTTGGGCCTCCAGCTCCGACACCTTGACCTTAAGCTTTTGACTCATCATGTGGGCCTTGTTGGCCTCCGACTGCACCTGCTCCATGCTGCTCACCTGTGGCAACAGGGCAGAGCACCCATGTAACGGATGACAATTTCACTGTTGTTAGCTTATCCAACAATCCTCAAAGCTTGCATATTATATAATTTTTTTTTATTTAATTTTTTTTATAAAGTTTTACAAACAGATATGGATAAAGTAAAATAAGCAAATATTGTAGATGGTAAAATTGTGCAAACTCTTGAGGCAAATAATTTATACTTCAGGCATAGAGCATCATCTACATAACCATCACTTCGGGAAATCAAACCTGAAACATAATAATAATACGTGTGCAAAGGTGGCGGATTTGCTGGTGATTTGGATGGCAGATCAACCAACCTGTTCTTGCAAAGAGCCAAGTTCATCGTATAACTGCTTGTTCTCATCCTTTAAGGACTGGCAGTACGTCTTCAGCATTTCCGCTGTCTGAGCTCTGTCTCGCAAACTGAAAAATGATAAACAATACTAGTAGGTTTCTAGTAAAATAATCAACAACAGTGACAAACTAGAGGGCCAAGCCCATAAGACTCACATGCTCCTTACGGAACTGGCAATATTTAACATCAAAATAAGTACCCCGAAAACACAAAATGAAATGGTGGCATTAAAATAAATTTAATGTCACTGTTTCTTTTTGTTTTTTTGTAATGCAAAGTAATACCAACTGTGGTCTTTCTATGCTCTTGACTTGAGATGACCTTGACCTCCGGCTCCAAATACATTCATGTACTATCAAATAATCTACAGGAAAAGTTGTATTATGCCTAAAAAATGTCGACCTTGGGACAACTTTGCCCTTCAGTGACCTTGACCTTCGGTGACCTTCACCCTCATCAAATAATGCAATGTTGTTGCATACTCTGAGTTTAATAAACAGCCATTCCATTCTATGATGACATTTTTTGTTGGTATATTTTTTCCAAGGCCTAAAATGACCTTGACCTTCAAGATCAACGCAAAAACAGAATATATATGACTTGGTGCCAAAAGGTGGTCTTAAGAAAAGGACATAGGACTAAAAAATTAAAATGCATATATTTTTAACTTTTTAAGGCTGCTATGTAAGGTATAATATGGGTGCATCTTTTTATGCCAGCAAAAGACAAATTTTATTTTTAGAATCCACAAAAATAATTTTTTCTTTATTTATTTTGCAAGGTGTCGCGTGTTATCCATTACAAGGTTTATAATAAAATAGTGCTATTTATAATTTTCCCTACAAAATTATTTTGATGTGTGACATTTAATAGCAGTCTACATAAGCATTTGTAGTTATTTTAATTTATTTTGTCCCCAAGAAATGTATTAAAATGAAGTGCTTCTCTTGTAACATAACATCCGACACCAATCTCGACAATTTTTATTTTTATTTTTTAAGGAAAGTTAAGAAATTAAACATATCATTGTGTTTTCAGGTTAAACATAACATAATGAGCATGTTGGATGTTCATAAAGAAAAGAAGATCATAAATTTATTTGTATAACAAGAAAAATATATTGGGTGTCGAATGTTAGCATTACAAGAGTTAGTTCCAAAATCGTGTACTGGTAGGTATTTTAAGGCTATGGATAAATGGAGTGCTGTTTTTGTGAATTTTTTATGTGTAATAGTTGTTTTGATTATCACAATATTGGACTCAATTTAAGAAAACACATTTTGCTAGTGTTCTCAATGTTTATTTCAAATTTGTCATAACTAATCTTTTAAAAAAAAAAAGGCAGCATCCAAAACAAGCACACATAGTATAAAGACAAAGTAAATTTAAATTTTGTATTCAGATGAATACTTTCCAAGTAACAAATTGTACAAAATGCAATAATTTGAATCAAGTGCACTAAATAATTTCCATGTAAATAACATAGTTTTTTGTTTATTGTTTGCATTGCACAGTTTAATTTTTACACAAATTAAGTTCAGGATCAATATTAAAAAGTAACATTTATTTAAAACTGCAACATACAAAACAAGCACACATAGTATGAAGACAAAGTAAATTTTCTTGGCTTTGTCGCGGTTGTGCTGTGCTCTTTCTCTGTCTTTCTTCCTCTGCTCTTCCAAGCGATTGGGGTCCATGGCAATCCTCTCTCTCCTCCTCATACATTTCTCAGTATTACTGAGCTTCTCTGGCATGTTGACTATCTAAAACAAAAAACAAAAAAGAACAAAAAATAATTAGTGTGACTTAATTTCTGGCATTTCTTCGTCTAAAAGTTCATTTAGCAGGGGAAAAGAAACGGAAGAAAAATATTCATGGCTTGATGTGGTAAGGTAAAAATCTAGGGGCGGGGTAGGGGTGTATGAATAAAGAGCAAAAAATAGATGACTCAAAATCAATATTTTTACTGAGGGAAAAAATTGCAGGAATTAGGAAGAAACTGCTGAAAATTTTACAACCCCGTTTTACAAGTAGTCCAATTTTATAATGTAGTCAACAAAATAAACCACAAAAAAATAAACAAAATAAAATAGTAGGCTAGCCTAGATAGATCGCTAGATAGATCTAGATAGGCCTACTTCATTACAGTATTTACTTGTACAAGTTGCAGCAAGTTTATTCACTGATTGATTCATTATAAACATTCTGAAAAAGTAGATTGCCTGTTTCATGTAATAAACTTTAGTATAAAGGTAGGATCAACTTTTAAAAAATCGATATAGATTTGTCAACACAGCTTTATTAAAAATCTAGGGAAATTAATATAAGACTATTAACTGCTAATTGTTTAAATTAAATTATGATTTTTATCATGATATTGTTGTGTTCATTTGCACGATTTTATCTTCACAAGTTCAACAAGTCGAACGTTAGAGTGACAATGCATAGCATTTTTGTTCAATAACATTCGACACCTTCACTACGAGAAAAACAAATTATTCTCCCTGGCTGTGGAAAACAAAAATAGGCCTACTGAACCAAAACTTCAAACGAAGCTAAGACAAAAAAGTAGCAAGTATTCACTTATAGCAACAAGTAAATACTAACGTCCATTAGAAGAAATTATTCAACAGCCCAGAATACTCTGGGTCGATCGTTATGTTACAAGAACAACGCTACTTGAAACAAACAATAGTTTAAAGGCTCTGCAATAAAATATCGTGCGTGTTTAGTTTAAATTGGAACAAAAGCACATCGGTATAACAATGATAATGTATTTCCCACTAAAATGTAAGAATTTAAATAATAATTATGCATCACTCACCTTAAAAACAGCTGGTTTTGGAGTCGAACGTCATATTCCGCTAAAAAGGGGTCGAATGTTAGAAACACTCCGAACCATTACAAGAAAACTTAAAAACACCGCATGCGTTATAGCGACGTATATTTCAACAAGACCGGAAGTAAACATTGTCACGTGGCATAAAATAAAACGTCAGAACACGAAAAAAAGCGTTTTATTTTTACAAAAAGCTAACTTTACGACTAAAAAATAACCCTGGAGTCGAACGTGAGAAATTACACGCAAAATTAAATGTTTAACATCAGTTAAGATAAAAATTGTTTTTATTGCTTTCTTCTCTACGCGTTTTTTCTCCGAGTCCAACTTTACAATTTCCGGTATTTTCATCGACAACAACAAAATGCCGCTATCGATAATCGATCAAAATGCGCATTACAAGCTACATAACGTTCGACTCTTGAAATGTTATGCAGCTTAATAAGGCATAAAACAATAAAAATATGCTATTTTTTAATTTCGATTACATAGTTAACAATTCTTAGAGCAAAAATAAAACTAATGAGACAATCAACATCGCTTGCTTTAATAATTATTTTCACTCCTTTCATAGCAAGTTGCAAAGTGTCCAAACTAGCGGGAACCATTTTCTGGAAGATTTAATATTTAAAAAATTATATCTCCCAATTTAAACAAACTTAAGACTTTTAAACTGTTTACAGTGTCTCTTCATTTATTATACAATATCATGCTTAAAGAATCTTAAATATAATATTAATATTTTGGTTTTAAAAGATGCATACAAAAAGGTCACTGTGATAAGGCTGACCTTTAGGCACCGAGTCATATGAAAGATCAATATCATCTCTAAATGCAACAACTTTAGACTTTATATCTCTCATAGTTTAGGGTCAAGGTCACTTAAAAGTACCTATACTAACCGACTTTGAACATCTCATGACCTTAGCGTGAGGTTGCATAAATTTGTATAGTAGTGTCTCATCGATATCTATCATGCATCAAAGAATCATGTTGAATATTAATAACGTGTTGTTTTTTTTACAATGAAATTTTGTAAAAAATTCTCATTTTTTAAAACTATAATTTGTTGACTCTGTGACCCTGACCTTGAGGCGAAGTCATTCATTCACTGATCCTTTATCAGTTTATGATGTCTCATGGGTATACATCATCTTACCAAGTTTGGTTGTGATAGTTAAAATAGGTTCTTAGAGATTAATCCACTTGCAAGTTTTGCACAGATGGCAGAGGGACTTGTTGTACAAATTAATTAATTATAATATAATATAATATATTATATATATATTATATATATATATATATATATATATAATATATATATATATATATATATATATATAATTATTATATAAGTTGTACATCATCATCATCATCATCACCACCACCACAAACCCTTCCAAACATGAGCACAGACCTTTCCAAATCTTTTTCCATCTCCAGCTTGGAACTCTCCAGGGCCCCAAGCTCATCAAGGCGATCCTGGTATGACCGCATCGTCTGCACTTTTTTCTCCAGCTCGCTGATCCTGCAGTCTGTGTGTCAAAATATTCCCAAGTTTAACAAAGCCCTCATTAAAAACGAGTTACACAATTAAAGCTCTCATTACTCAGTACTGGCACGATGTGACAATTGTTGAGTCTAGGATTTTCAAAGGACACCTGCAAGCGGGCTGGACCCTCTCTTTCACAAGGTAAGTCCCTAGTGAATTCCATCACCAATAATATAATAATAATGGACATTTATAAATTATATAGCGCTATTACTTGTCTTTTCATAGACAAGCGCAAAGCGCTTTACATGAAAAGAAAGAAAGAAACATAAAACAACTTACAATATTGCATTAGAAATTATACAATGAAAAAAAACCACATGCAAAATCAGACAATACATAAAGTTAACCTTCTGCAAACAAGTCATCACAATCACAACAAAATCCACAATCATAGCCAAAAGCAGAACAAATATGTGTTGGGGCTAGGGTCTATAGATTAGAATGAAGGATTTAGTCAGGATAGTAGAGTTTAAAGAGGTGAGATTTTAGAGCTTGTTTGAATGAGGGTGTAGTCTGCTTGTATCTGATCTTGGCTGGAAGAGTGTTCCATTGTCTGGGTGCACAATAGGTGAATGCCCGTTCTCCATACATTTTGGTATTAGTTTTTTTGCATGCAGAGTGTGCGAGAATCAGAAGAAGAGCGAAGAGTGCGAGAAAGGTCATAGACAGAGAGTAGATCTGACAGATAGATAGGAATGGCAGATTCCAGAGAGTCTGAGAAGAAATTGTGGCACAGTACGGACAGTTTGTATTTAATGCGGGCCTCTATGGGTAGCCAATGAAGCTTAGGGAGTAGTGGAGTGATGTGATCACGCTTTTTTGCCTTGAAGACTAGCCTAGCAGCACAATTCTGGACTTTTTGTAGTTTGTCTATGAGATGACCCAGGCAGGAAGCCAGTAGGGCAAGACAATAGTCTAGTCTAGACAAGACTAAAGCACAGACTAAGGTGATGGTTGCTTGAAGGGTCAAGTAGCAGCGAATGGAACTGATCTGACGCAAGGCAGCATACGCTGATTTACAAACTTGTCACCAATTCAATAAGCAAACAGGCAGTACCCTCTCAGGAAAAGAACCCACCCCTGTTGGCCTCTAGTGAATCCCACAATCAATTCCATAAGCAAATTACAGTACAACTGCTGATGTCCAGATGTCGCAGCCTGAGGGTAGCCTAGCATATACAGCCTTAAGAAGGTAAGAGATCACGCATGTTATTCGTTAAAGGCAAAATAGCACTAACCTTTTTTCGCCAAAGTGGCGTTAGCTTCTTGCAAGTCAAGCTCTAGTTCATCTCGCAGGTTGGCCTCGCTACGCAGCAAATGCTGCAAGCGCCTGATGCTCTCTTCCTTCTCTTTCAGCTGACGCTGCACAGCAACGGAACCGCACAATCAACAGAAGTAACAGATGTACTAGCTCTGATGACATTTGGGACAATCAACAGAGCACACAGAGCAACTATTAGTTCTGATGAAACACTGGAGAATCAACAGAATAGCAGCTGGTTCTAAGAAATTTTGGAGAATCATTAATTATACAAAAACAACAAACTCCTCATCCCTATAAATGTCCATACATTGGATAATCTCTATTCACAGAAATAATAATATTATTATTATCTTTTTTTAACATCTTGATCACAAAGACACAATCAAATAAGAAAACTCACCTCCAATTTATATCTGTGCTCTTTCTCTCTGCGCATAATCTGCAGGTGGGGAGGGAAAAAATAATACATAAATCAGAAATTAACAATGGCCCTGGTAATTACATTTTTACACTGAGATATCCCGAGACTCCTGTAATCAGTCTAAACAATGATAGAAACAACAGCAGCAAGCAATCCTTACTGTGTAGTACTAGTAGTAGTGAAATTACCAACGCTTTTAATCTCACAGAACAGACAATAATTATATATTTGTGAGTCTATATATTTCCAAACACGAGAATACCAAACAAGCAGGTGAACATTTCTGGATAGCATAGATAGTGAAACGACTTAATCTTTATGAACTACACACTGTACATGGGTGCCACCAAGAAATTTTCCAAAATCTGAAAGCAGGGGTCCGGGGCCGCCCAGGCCCCGATGGGGTCCCGGCGCAACGCCCTGGTAGGAGGTTAGGGGGGCAACACCCCCCGATAGAAAATTTTTACAATATTCAAAGCCAATTTAGAGGCCTCTCGTGAAAGCTGAAGAATGATTTACCACTAATTTGATACATACGTTTACTTCTATATAATTATGTTTAACGATTTTTTTTTCCAAAAATCTGATTTCCGATTGTAGGCTTCAGCAAAAATCTGATTTTCCGACCATAGTCGGAAAGGTGGCACCCATGCACTGTATAATAAATACTATCAAAATATAAAGAAACCAAAATAAGTATGCCATTCAATGGTTTTGGATAGCTGCGGTGAACTCTTATAGCTTGATAAAAAATACAAAATGTGTATTTGTTAGCATCAAACAGGAAAAACCAAGAAAATACACCAGCAGGTTGGCGATCTTAGCTGTAGTACTGAAAAGACCTCTGATCAAAATCGATAAAACTTGAGAAAAAAACAAAACAACAAATAAAACGTAAGTAAAGGTGTTCCTGTAACCTTGTGGAAGTTGGGAAAAGATGTGTTTCAAGACCTCTTTTCTCTGGACCAGCTTAATGAGGGTGGTGCCCATCTCCTTTTTCTCAATGATTTAGCTCCCCCGGTTCTAAACCAAACCAGGGACCCATTCACAGCTGCGTGGAGTATTTTGGGCGACTGTTTCTTTTTTTCTGTTTGTTCCATAGTTGCCTTCCAAACATGGTTACCCATTGAAGTACTAACTGGTCCCAAAGTTTCACGCAACATTATCTACAGTGCGCACAAACTAATGCGCTATTGCCCCACCCAAAACAAAATAACAACACGTGTTCTCTGCTAGTATCAGACCTCATGAAATCAAAACACCTAGTTAACCATCCTATAAGCTGTAATGAACAGAAATGGCACGACTTTCGTTTTGTGTTACAAAATAAAGACACAGTCATGTCATTGGTTAGTATGATTAGGAGAATCCAAGAGAAATAACCCTGACAAGCAAGCCAACCTTTCTAGCTAGTTGTGGCGAGTTGACCAATTCTTCTAATGGTGTTGCTGGCGACAACGCCCCTACACCACGACTTGGCGATGACAAACACACAGAGTCATTCAGGTTGCTCAAGTTGAGACTGGCAATCTGCATCCTCAGCGGGCTGTCCCTCATATCCGACATAGAAACTGAAACCATTTATGAAAAGATTTAGTTTGCCCAGTTAAAAAGCAGCAAGTTTGTTTGTTTGTTTATTTCATTTAACGTCTATTCACCAAAGTGATTTAGACACACACACACACAAAAAAGCAGCAACCAAAGCCAGTAATCACCACTTAAAAAAAGGCAAACGTTATCTGCTGAAGAATGCAACAAACATGACAGGTGGCGATAAATTAAAAGGCATTATTTCTTTTCAAAACAAAAGCCTTTGCTGTAACTATTATTAACTAGTATGTGACAAGGACATGACAGAAGTTATGTGTCATACTATACTGAGCGTCAACCTGAGACTAATATAACAATTTACAATAAAACATGAAAATAATAGCAAAGTACAACTGAAGAGTAAGCCGAACAACAGTAATTAAAATAAAGTGGGAGAAAGAGAGAAAGAAAAACAAAAAAATTATTAAAAATAATTGTAAAAATAGAAACACAAAACAAGCATACAAAAAATAAGATTCAAAGAAACACAATTATTATCCCCCCCTCTTCCCTCCTCCTCCCCCAACCTCCTCCAAGCTTGGGCATATACTATTTTTTAAACGCACGATAAAAGAAGCAGCTGAAGACATACACGAGGCGTATCTGGAGGTGTTGGCGACGGTGGTGTCAGCAGAGGACAAAGAGCTGGCGTTCACTAGGCGACAGAAAAAGTCAGCGTGGTTGTTAACCCCAGGCTCTAGAGAAGCAGCACAACAAAACCACAGCGTGCACAACAGTGTCAACATCAAGCAAAATGTCGCAGGCAAAAGTCATTTCCTGCAGTGCGTGCCGCTCTCTTAACACAATCTCTCGATGGAATACAACCATGAGCAAGATAATTTCTTTTCCAGCCACACAAAACCTGAGTTTTAACAAAAATATAAGTGTACCTAGTGTGAGGGAATACTATTTTATGATAGAGAAATTAATCTTGCTTATGGCTGCCATACGGTTTACAAGATTTAAAATATGCAGAACAGCTCTTGCTACTTTTAACACTAGTTCTAGATTCAGAGAAAATAGTGTTCAGAATTACAAGCTTTATTAAAGAATGCTTCCGATTACTAACAGCTGCAACTTACTCTGAAGTGAACTAGTAGTTTCAAACACATAGTATTATAATACACATTGAAAGAAGTACTAGCATTAGGAAAGAATTTTACTAGCATTAGTACATAATTTTACTAACTACTATATTATTTTGTTTTAAAAAAGGCACATGAACAAATGACTACCATTAGGAAAGAGTGTTGCTACTAGATTAATACTAGCTGTATCTTTCAAAATAGAATTTTAGCACAGTGCAGCTGTAGTGTTCTTTATAGTAAGTCTAAACTAACTAACAAAGCAAATTAGCACACACACACCCACAAGAGAAAATTTCAATAACAAATAAAATGGGACAAAAGATCTAAAACTAAAAATGAAAGCAAAGTTGCTAGAAAAAGTAAACAATAATGATACATGTAGTGTGAGTGATGATAAAGTTGTTTTGTTTTCTATATTGTGTTTCATTGCATTGTACTGTACTGAATTTCAATTACAAGCACTAATACAATTTGATTTCTTGCTTATAGGGCCCTGTGAACCTTTAGGGGCCATAGCTGGAACACACTCAAACAAAACGGGTCTATCTCTTACAAGACCAGAAACACTTATAGGATCCACTAAAAACGCACAACAACAAATTCATGATACAACTGAAACAAATGTACATGTATGTGTGTGTGTGTGTGTTCTGATTTGGTATTTCATGCTTTGCTTCGCTTTATTTGTTTATTTATGCTTTTTTTTCTCTCACTACAGCACTATGAGCTCTAGTGAGGAAAGGCACTGTACAAATGTTAAATACTATTATTATTGCAAACAGAATTCGAAATGTGCACTATAACATCAAAGGACAAATGTGGATAGTGTCATGATAATTATTGGCAAAATGAAACATAAGCACACATGGACCAGAATTGGAAAACTGAGTGGCAACACTAAATGAAATCATCATCATGAATAATATGAAAAAATACGGAGAAGGGAGAGAAAAATAAAAACAATCTTAAATCAATGCAAAACACTGAATCCTCCACCACACACAAATGAGTGATGATGCGTCATCGCCCTGACCTGAGTGATCAAAGAGGACCTTGGCAAAATCAGAGGGCAAGGTTATGCTGGCTTCGGCAGGTCGCACGACAGCCTCAATCAGCAAACGGATGTCCCAATGCAGAGAAGCATCAACATGCATGGCGGCTTTGAGAATGTCAGAGTTCTTGTCCTGAATCCCAGCGCACAGTAGCAGCAGTAACACCTTAAAGGATAAACCCACCATTTATAATAACAAAAATAGGAAGAAGAAATAGTA
This sequence comes from Oncomelania hupensis, assembly GCA_036898135.1. Taxonomy (NCBI): domain Eukaryota; kingdom Metazoa; phylum Mollusca; class Gastropoda; order Littorinimorpha; family Pomatiopsidae; genus Oncomelania; species Oncomelania hupensis. The sequence continues at coordinate 48,242,267 of CM072518.1, read as the reverse complement.
TTTATAGTATATTATAAATTATACAGTGCACTCGTGATTTATAATTAATAACAGTAATAATTAATAGAATTTATAAAGCACACAACTTCAAGTGGCTGAACCCCATGCGCCTCACACACACATACACACACACATACCCACGCATGCTTCACACAAGCATCTATTTTGATGTCAAACACCACATGGTCCACAAGACAACAGTACATCTTAAGAAGAAGCAAAACCAATGGTACGATAAGTATTCGTAAACGAAAATAATGTCTGTAAAGCTAGATTTCAAGCTGAGATTTTAAAGTTGAGATACTTTTTTCTTTGCAACATTCTTTAATAGGTCAGATGGCAAGAAATTCCAGACAATGTTTCATAGGTTTCACGATTTATCCAGGTCAAATGCACCTGTAAGTGCAGGCGAAGCATTAGCTATATATCCAGACTCTGTCTTCTTGACCTGTTCATGAACGATCAGATTCATTCAATTCTTTTCTATCGTAATTTGTACCAAGAAATTTGCCTTTTGTGATACAATCGTCACAACCGGAATGACAAACTAATAAAGCACTCACTGTACATGGGCTGACATCTGCTGAGACATGAGTACAATTCAAAATGAGAAGGTGAGAGCCATGGGGAGGAGGGGGAAAGAGGAAGAAGAGTGTCATGAAGGAAGGAATGGAGGGTGAAGGGTAGTGGGGGTAGGAGATGTCGGAGATCAGAGTAAGAACAAGAAAGGTAAAGTAGGGGGGGGGGGGGGGGGGCGTTACCACCTTGGCCACTTCAAAGTCCCGGTCCTCGTGGATCTCCCCATCACGCAGAATGCTGAAGTTAACCAGTTTACAATCATGGAACGTCACGGAGTAAAAATCTGTGGAAAAAAAAACACCACATAAATGAAAATCAACTGGAATATAATGTCTCTTCAGCTGATGTTTTACTATTTACTAATATATATTATATATTGAGGTCACCGAGGGTTTTCTCCGGGCACTCCGGTTTCCTCCCTCCCTTCAATAATGGTACAGGATGCAGTCAATATAAAAATTTCAAAAATAAAAATTCAATTTTCTTCCGTCTTCTAATAGCGATCTCCCTGCCTTTACACCACCTGTTTGAGTGATGTATGTGTATTTGGTGTGTGTGAGGGTAAATGAGACAGGTGAGCGTGTATGTTTGTCACGTGGGGTTTATGGGCTCTGCACAATGGAATTATGGACCCTCACGTTTATTCGGTGGGAACTGCTAGTACGTCACCCTATGAATTACTTTAATAAATTTATTTGTTTAGCTCGTTCTGTGTTAAGGTTGGGATACAGAAATAGATAGAAAAATGGTAAAAGGTTACTGTCACACTAGCTTTCACACGGCTATGAATCATATGTAGTCCAGCCACTTGATAACAGTTAAAATCACACATTTATTTCTTCTACTCTATACAAGATTCTCTAAGTACTAATCTAACTTAAAAAGTCTCAGTCACTGCTAATAGTTCGATCGCTGATAGTCTAGGCAGCTGTTTTATCTTCCTCGGGCACTTGCTAGTATATCTCATGTAGATTTGGACTACTGTGGTCCGTTTTACAGTTTCTGAAGAGTTGGACTGCTGTGGTCCTGTTATGATCAGTTTAAGTGCACTTTCGGAGATTACACTTAACTTTCTGATGGTGCGGTCGAAGTCCTTCTGTGAGGTAGCTTCTGGTACACCTTTGTAGTTGTGTAGTTGGGTTCCCTTGCCACGCTGTGGGGTCTGACAGGGTGTTTCTTCGGGTATCTCTTTCCGTCTTGTGCGGTAGAGTCTCCTCAACCAACTAGTCGTTTCTGTGGAGTGGGGTGCACAGGATAGCTCGGGATAGCTCGGGATAGCTCGCCTGCTCGTCTGTAATATAAGAGACGAAATTCTGCACAACCCTGAATAATCGGTTTGTGCAGAGCGTCTCACTGAAAGCCAAGTAGCCCTCAGTGATAGCTCCACATCTCTATACATAAGCGACGAACATTCTGCTACTTCCGGGTTCCACTGGAATCTCACTCTAAATTCCTATACATACATAAATATAAATCGTGTCTAACTATACACATACAGAATTAATAATAATATAAACATTCACGGGTACAGCCACTGGTCTGCAAACATACATATAAGTTAAACAACAGTGGTTCCGTACGGGATACAACATGGCGGCGCAACCGGTCGTGTTTCGCCTCGTGGTAGGCTCTTCCACGTGGTCCCGCAAATTCGGATTAACAATTCACATTTATGCATAGCAAATTCTTCAAACATAATTTCAACAATAATACAAATATATCACGATGAAACAGAAGGGTGTTCATTTACCTGTTTGACAAGTTCAGGCCCGTGATGACTTGAGAGAATTCTAAGATTCCTAAGTCCTGCTTCCTGGTCTATGAGTGAAGAGCTTTCTCTAGCTGTGGAGATGTTGACTCTACCTCGTCTCACACACGACTGATTCAAACTGTCTTAGGTTTTGACACATTCAAACTGCTCTACCCACTGAGCCTGCTTCTGATTGGTTAAAACGGTCCGATTCAAAGCTCAAGTGCTGACTCACTGCGATGTGGGTCGGGCTCGCGGTGTGTGGTCTGCTGTGTAATTTAATTGCTGCTGTGTAATAGTCTAACTTCTCTACTGTTACAAATACTACACATGGCTAAATAGTCAATGGGCAGGGTAAACTGCTCGGTTCATGACAGGCTCCCTCAACTGAAAAAAGGCGATGACTACTGGATTCGACCTTTTTCTACTACAGAGCCTCGTTTAACACTGCACTATCCTAGGGTCCTATTTACAAACTAAGTAAGTTGCTCTACCTGAGCTGCAATGCTGTGCCAGGTAGCTATGGACACTAGTGACAGGGTATTATTGGGCGGGGACGAATTCTGGTGCTGTGGCCCTTAGTTGTGTTGGGTGGGCGACAGCTGCTGTGTCCTCCACGAGATGGCGACTGAGGTAGTCGGCTCCGTGGTTTTCCTTGCCGGGGATGTACTCGATTTGGAATGAGTATGCCTGAAGGGTGAGTGCCCATCTCATCAGGCGAGAGTTCAAAGACTTGGAGGCTGCCAAGAACGATAGTGGTTGGTGGTCCACCTGAACTGTGAAGTGGGTCCCATACAGGTAGAGTTGGAATTTCTGTATGGCCCAGACTAGTCCAAGACATTCTTTCTCCGACGTGGCGTAGTGGGTCTCGGCGGGTCTCAATTTTCTGCTGGCGTAGGCGACGGGGAATAGCGTCTCCGCATTGTTGGGGTCGCGCTGTAGCAGTACTGCTCCGAGGCCTAGGTCGCTTGCGTCGGTGCGAAGAACGAATGGCTGAGTCAAATCGGGTAGGTGGAGTACTGGCGCCGATGTCATTCTGTCCTTGAGTGTTTGGAATGCTGTCTCGCATTCGGCTGTCCATACAACTTTGTCCGGGGCGATTTTCCGGGTTCCATTTGTCAGTGGTACGGCGATGCTGTTGTAGTTGGGGATGAACTTCTGGTAGAAGCCGCAGAGTCCTAGAAATGACTGCACTTCCTTCTTTGTCTTGGGCCTAGGAGCGTCGAGTAGGCGTTTCAGTCTTTTCTACCGGTCGCAGGCTTCCTTGACTGATGGTGTGTCCCAGAAATTCTAGTTCTGTGAATCCAATCTGACATTTGGTGGGTCTTGCCGTCAATCCCGTGTCTTTGAGGCGGGCGAGTAGTTGTCGTAGGAGCGTGACATGTTCCTCCCACGTAGGTGTTGCGATGAGGATGTCGTCCATAAACGAATGTAGGTGCTCGCTGCTCAGGGGTGCCAGGAGTTTTCGCATCATGGCGCTGAAGATGCTGGGTGCGTTGTGGAGTCCGAATGGAAGTACGTTGAACTCGAAGTGTCCTTCCATAGTGCTGAACGCTAGGTACTTTCGGACTTGTGGTTGTACTGGTATCTGGTAGTATCCTTTGCTGAGGTCGATACGTGAGAAGTACTTTGCTCGCTGTAGCTTGGCAAATAGGTCTGTCTGGTCCGGGAGTGGCTCTGGCTGGAACTGCGTTACCGCATTCAGGAGTCTGAAGTCGATGCACAGTCGATGCTCTCCGTTGGGTTTTCGCAACAGTACCGTGCCTGCGCTGTAGGGTGAGGTAGACTCTGAGATGATTCCGGCTGCCAGTAAGGTGTCTATCTCTTCCTTGATGGCTCGCTGCTGAGACAGTGGCATCGGGTAGAGCTTCTGGCGGACGGGTGTTGGGTCGGTCACCGTTAAGGTTACTTCGACGAGGTCTGTCCTCCCTGGTCGGTCTGTGAGCACAGTCTGATGTTGGCGAATGACCTGTCGTACTTGCTGTTGCTGTTTAGCGGCTAGGTCTCCGTTGAGTATCACGTCTTTGTAGGTTTCTTTGGAGTGCAGGGGATACTCTACTGCATTGGTCTCCATGCTTTCTCCTTCTTCCGCAATGGCGATGGCTAGCAAGTTGTGAGTGCTGGGGGTCGCTGGTCGGTCCGTGTATTTCTTGAGGAGATTGATGTGGTGGTATCGGGCTCTCCCGTTCACCTCTACTTGGTAGACTGTCTTGGATTTCTTGGCAGTCACCCGGTACGGTCCTCTCCAAGCGATGTCCAGCTTGTTGGTTCCACTTGGAAGTAAGAGTAGCACTTGATCGCCGACTTGCAGTTCTCTGTCCTTCGCGTGGCGGTTGTAGTACTTCGCCTGACGGGCTCTTGCCTTCTTCAGTGCTTCACCAGCTTTCTTCCACGTTGCTTTGAGGGTTTCCTGCAGGTCTGCGACGTACTTGGTGGCACCTCTTGGTGTGTCGTCTATCTTGGCTTCCGTCCAACTTCTGCGTAGGGCTTCTAGCGGTCCTGCTAGAGGTCTGCCGAAAAGCAAAGTTGACGGGGTGTGGCCTGTGGCTGCATGGGGCGTTTCTCTATATGCGAACAGTGCCGCATTCACGTAGGTGTCCCACGCTTCTGGATTGTCGTCGGCGACTTTCCTGAGTATGGTGAGAAGGGTTCCATTCAGTCTTTCTACTTGTCCGTTGCTGGCTGGGTGGTATGGTGGTGTGCGAATGTGATGAACTTGTATCAACTCGAACACGTCTTGCATCAGGCGGCCGGTGAACTGAGATCCGTTGTCCGTTCTAATGCTGTCCGGGAATCCGACTCTGGTAAAGATGGCGATGAGTGCATCTGCAATCTTCTTGGTGTCGATCGCTGGCAACGGGACTGCTTCGCACCACATCGTACATGCGTCGACGAGTGTGAGTAGAAATCTGTTCCGCTTCTTGGTCATGGGCAGTGGTCCTACTATGTCTACTGAGACTTGCTGGAATGGTACGCCAACTACTACTGATGGTCCTAAGGTAACTGGTACGGTGTGATGTCGCGGGGAATATCGTTGACATTGGTGGCAAGATTTCACGTAGCGCTTGACATCCTCCGTGATTCCTGGCCAATAGTAGTGTGCGCTGATTCTCTGCACTGTGGCTCCAATTCCCATGTGTCCGCTGAGTGGCATGCTGTGGCCTAGTTCTAGTACTTGGGCTCGAAGGGTGGCTGGTAGTACTAGTTGGGTGTGATCTCCATCTCCTTGTCGATGTAGAACTCCCTCTTCCATGTAGAAGTCTCCCTTGTGCGGGGGTGTGTGCGCCTTGGGTAGCTTCTGGAAGCACTTCGCTATCGAGGTGTCTTCCTTCTGTGCTGTTTTGATCTCTTCGAGTCCTGGGTTCGGAGCGAACTCGGGCTGGGGTGGTTGGGTTTTAGCTTGGGCCCTGGTTTGCACTGCAGCTATCTCTACAGTTTTGGGGGGCGTGCCTAAGAACACATACCTACAACCTAGCACTAGATCATACAGTGGTTTCTGTAAAACAGCTGCTTGGATTCGTCCTGTGACGTACCTACTCTCTACTTCTATCCAAGCTATTGGGCAAGTAGTCGTCGGTTTCGTCAAGTCTGCTCCTTGTAGTTCGACTGTCTTGTCTGTCAAGTCCGCGCGCGATACAAGAGATTCGCTAACTATCGCGTCGTATGATAGACCTGTGTCATACAGACAGTTCGCTTCTTTACCGTTGACCTTGACCGTGTCTGTCACCGATGGGTGATCTCCGATTGTGTGTGGCTTGTTACCGCTGCTTTGAGTTAGAACTCTGTGCGCTGGCCGGCTTTCGCGCTCTTCCCTACGTTGTGCGGCCAACTTGAAACATTCTGCGGTGGAGTGATTGTTTCTGTTGCAGAACGAACAATACCGTCTCTGTTCTGCAGGACCTCTTTTCCCGAATTCCGTGTTGGGTCCTTTATTCTGCCCAGGTCTGGGGTTATTCGGCTTATTCGCGGTGCGCTCTTCCCGGTTAGGGCTTCGTTTCTGTGCCTCTTTCCCGTTAGGCTTTAGGTCTCGCCTGAAGCTCTTGGCTTCTCCGTGTGCGGCCACGTACCTATCTGCGACCTTGACCAGATCTTCTAGTCTTTCCGCGCCCTGCTCTACTGAGAATGTTCTCAGCTCGGGGGTCATGGTTTCCCGTAGCTGTTCCCATACTAACAGTTCTGTCAGTCCATCATACGTCTTAGCCGTGGCTGACTGGCTAATCCACTTATCCAGCGTTGTGGACAACCGATCCGCGAACTGCGCATAGCTCTCTCCTTTCACTCTCCGGTTGGTGCGGAACTTTTGCCGGTAGCATTCTCCTGTTAGTTCGAATCCCGTTAGGAGTGCCTCTTTTACTTTGTGATAGTCAGTCACTCTGTCAGTCGGTAGCTTACTGTAGATGTCATAAGCCTTTCCTCTAAGCCCTTGACTAAGCTTAAAAGACCAATGAGTGGGATCTAGTTTGTACTCTGTTGCTAGACGCTCAAACCTAGTCAGATAGAGATCTAAACCTTCTTCTCTTTCATTGAATGTTCCCAGTGGAAATGACATTCCTTGTACAGGGTTGGATGCTACCTCTAGCTGATCTGAGTGGGGAGGGGTTGAGGAAGAACTTGAAGCTCCTGATTCCAATCTTTTCAATTCTAACTCATGCTGTCTGTCTTTTTCCTTTTCAGCCCTCTCATACTCCCATTTCCTAACTTCTGCTTCTCTCTCTGCTGCTACTGCTGCCTTCTTCTGTTCTACTTCTAATTCTAGTTTCTTCTGCTCTGCTTCTAATGCTAGTTTCTTCTGCTCTGCTTCTAACGCTAGTTTCTTCTGCTCTGCTTCTAGTTCCAGTTTCTTTTGCTCCCTTGCTGCTTCTAACTCTAGCTTCTTCTGCTCTGCTTCTAATTTCTTTGCCTCTCTCTCGCTCTCTCTGCCTTAGCCTCCTGCTTCTCTACCTCGGCATTGATATACGCAATTAGGTCTCCCCCTGCTAAGTGTAAGGCTTCTCCCAATTCCTTGAAACGCAATCTCAAGGCCACTGGGTCCGACATTGCCAAACGTGTCTATGAACAACCTCTGAATCACGTGGAATACCAAAACACTAGCAATATTGCAAGTCAATAACAACAATGCAAAGACAATCAACTTCGTAATCAATAATAGAATAAAACAAGAGTCAAATGGCATACAACAGTTACTTAAGCAAAACCTGCAAAAGAACAATGCAACATACAGGCACAAAAATATTTGAAGCAAAAAAGTTTTTAAGTAAAGAATAGTGCACCACAACTGATCAGTCCTTGTTACCACTATTCTAAGTTATTCTACTTCTACTGTTACTTAATTTTATTGTACTTAGGTCCGGTTATACCCAATTCCTATTATACACAGATCCTGGCAGGCTCGCCAATTAAAGTGTCACGTGGGGTTTATGGGCTCTGCACAATGGAATTATGGACCCTCACGTTTATTCGGTGGGAACTGCTAGTACGTCACCCTATGAATTACTTTAATAAATTTATTTGTTTAGCTCGTTCTGTGTTAAGGTTGGGATACAGAAATAGATAGAAAAATGGTAAAAGGTTACTGTCACACTAGCTTTCACACGGCTATGAATCATATGTAGTCCAGCCACTTGATAACAGTTAAAATCACACATTTATTTCTTCTACTCTATACAAGATTCTCTAAGTACTAATCTAACTTAAAAAGTCTCAGTCACTGCTAATAGTTCGATCGCTGATAGTCTAGGCAGCTGTTTTATCTTCCTCGGGCACTTGCTAGTATATCTCATGTAGATTTGGACTACTGTGGTCCGTTTTACAGTTTCTGAAGAGTTGGACTGCTGTGGTCCTGTTATGATCAGTTTAAGTGCACTTTCGGAGATTACACTTAACTTTCTGATGGTGCGGTCGAAGTCCTTCTGTGAGGTAGCTTCTGGTACACCTTTGTAGTTGTGTAGTTGGGTTCCCTTGCCACGCTGTGGGGTCTGACAGGGTGTTTCTTCGGGTATCTCTTTCCGTCTTGTGCGGTAGAGTCTCCTCAACCAACTAGTCGTTTCTGTGGAGTGGGGTGCACAGGATAGCTCGGGATAGCTCGGGATAGCTCGCCTGCTCGTCTGTAATATAAGAGACGAAATTCTGCACAACCCTGAATAATCGGTTTGTGCAGAGCGTCTCACTGAAAGCCAAGTAGCCCTCAGTGATAGCTCCACATCTCTATACATAAGCGACGAACATTCTGCTACTTTCGGGTTCCACTGGAATCTCACTCTAAATTCCTATACATACATAAATATAAATCGTGTCTAACTATACACATACAGAATTAATAATAATATAAACATTCACGGGTACAGCCACTGGTCTGCAAACATACATATAAGTTAAACAACAGTGGTTCCGTACGGGATACAACATGGCGGCGCAACCGGTCGTGTTTCGCCTCGTGGTAGGCTCTTCCACGTGGTCCCGCAAATTCGGATTAACAATTCACATTTATGCATAGCAAATTCTTCAAACATAATTTCAACAATAATACAAATATATCACGATGAAACAGAAGGGTGTTCATTTACCTGTTTGACAAGTTCAGGCCCGTGATGACTTGAGAGAATTCTAAGATTCCTAAGTCCTGCTTCCTGGTCTATGAGTGAAGAGCTTTCTCTAGCTGTGGAGATGTTGACTCTACCTCGTCTCACACACGACTGATTCAAACTGTCTTAGGTTTTGACACATTCAAACTGCTCTACCCACTGAGCCTGCTTCTGATTGGTTAAAACGGTCCGATTCAAAGCTCAAGTGCTGACTCACTGCGATGTGGGTCGGGCTCGCGGTGTGTGGTCTGCTGTGTAATTTAATTGCTGCTGTGTAATAGTCTAACTTCTCTACTGTTACAAATACTACACATGGCTAAATAGTCAATGGGCAGGGTAAACTGCTCGGTTCATGACAATGTTGGTATAGATCGCCGCGCTTTGAGCCTTGTTGAAAGGCGCGTACATAGCATCCTGTATTATTATTATTATTATTATTATTATAAAAAACACGTGACCAATCAAATGACTGAAAAGAGCATGTAACCATGAATTTCTGGCAAGCTTCAATGGAATATCATAGGTAGCATCCGTAAATATATTTCCTGTTCAGATCAGCATTGTCATTGAACTGGAATTTTCAATCATTCACATGAGATACAAGATGTGAAGTTCTCCAAAGCAGGAATATCATGACAGTCATAAGGAATAACTTTCAATTAGCATGACATTACAATATTCTGCATTTACTACAGCCTTACTCCTAGCAAAGTTATAGGGCACTATTGGATAAAGAGCATAATAATTATTTATTGTCTTCAAAACTGAGAAACCACAGTATAATAAAGAATTGCTCTGTAAGTGTAGTGTAACATTTATAAATTTCCCACTTAGTAGCCTTGTAGGATTTTGACAAAGTGTATAATGGTTTTTATAAAATATGAATTACCTTCCAGAAAATTCTCTGTAGCCCTGACTCTATCTCTAGTCGTGGGAAATTCATCAGGAGTGGCAGTGCTGTCCCTTCAAGAAAAAAACCACATCAATACTTATATGATACTTAAAAAAAAAAAATTCAAATCAGCCCTGAAAATGAAAAAAAGGTCCCACTAGCCTTTGGCTAGTAACTTAAAAATTTTACTAGCCAAACTAAAAATTTTACTAGCCAAACTAAAAAAAAGTTCATTTTAGCGCACTCGCATTTGGCGACTAAAGTTTTTTTTTTAGTCGCCAATTTTTTTTTTCACTAGCCATGGCGACTAAATTAGTCGCCATTTTCAGGCCTGCAAATTTGGACAGCAACCCAAAGGGAACAGTGAGACAGTAAAAATAGAAAAAAATTATTTTTAAACAGAAAGAGAGAGAGAGAGAGAGAGAGAGAGAGAGAGAGAGAGAGAGAGATGGGGGGGGGGGGGGGGAGGGAAGGAGGGAAGATGGAAATAAATAATAACATTTGTGCAAGGCAAGTTTATTCTGTTAAGTTCCACTGCAGATTGCACATCGACATTGCATTCCCTTCACAAGAAGCTTTTAGCTGGCGCACCTGGTAACATCACCGGGCCCAGAGTATAGCTAAGGCTTGAGAGAGAGACAGACAAAGACAGAGGCTGAGAGGGAGAAGGGGGCGGGAAAGAGAGAGACAGAGAGGGTAGAGGGGAGGGAGAGTGAGAGAGAGAGAGAGAGAGAGAGAGAGAGAGAGAGAGAGAGAAGGCCTGGCTGAGCCTCAGTCATGCTGTATCAGTGTATGGCTTAGAGTGTTAGTGATGTGAGACAGGATGAAACCCTTCCCCTAGGCAAAGTAACCAACAGACTATTAATGTACAGGCCGGAGTGACGTCATCACAGGACAAACAGGTGGCACTAGTTCCCCTATTGCTGCACTATATTGTAAAAATGTAATGATTACAATAGTAAGGAAATAAGGTAACTTACATAAACTGGAGAATGTTGATGAAACACGCGCCATAATCTAAATTTTTCAGGGTTTCAAGGGCTTCCATTTCAGGAAGGCCGTTTAGCTGGAATCATGCACAAGGATAATTTATCAATTTACAATTAATAATAATATCAGCAAATTAATGTTATAAGCATTAACTGATCAAGTGATCAACAACATATTAATTATAATAGTCAATTTAAAAACTAGTTACCTTTACCACTACAATAATATTATTAATAAACTTTAGAGCCACGATGAACTAAACAAAACAAAGTTATGTTCCTGCAATTTAACATTATATTAAACTAAGGCACAAGTGTTAAAATCAGAATACAAACTATAAAATAAAAGAAGTTTACAAAAATATGGTAGTCTTACCCATCCAAGCAATGCTTTTTCCTTTTGTTCATCCATTTCTATTAAAAAAAAATGTGACTTGACCTGTGTAAGAAAAAAAAAAATTAAGACTAAGCGTCAATTTTTTTTTCAAACTTCACTAGATAATATGATCACTGTCAAAGAGTTTATTAGTCCACGTTATCCGATGGGTGTGTAAGCAGAATAAGAATTCATTCACTCATTCAGTCATGATTGGGACTCCTGGTAACCTCATGGGGCTTCCCTAGCAGAGTGGCCCTAATTCCGTCTGTGAGCGTCACTTTAAACCATTGGCACATAACTGTGTCCCCTGGCTTATCCCCAGCAATGCATAGGGGCTTGTTGGTCATGCTCCACTGCTATTGTTTGTGTGCGCCTGTGCCTGTATTCTCAGAGAGATAAACCATGTATTGCTTTTACTATATAAGACGACCTTTTGAAAGTTCTACATTGCATTTAATGGTTTAGATTAGGCACAAAAAAAGTCTGTTTACGGTAACATAGGGGAAAAAAATAGGGTCAGTAGACAGTAGGTTGGCTTTTTTTTCTCTAAATTCTTTCTCACCTTGCGGCTTGAGTGCAATTTTTTTTTCTTTTCTTTTTCCCCCCCAAAAAAAAAGTTTAGTGTCAGGCCCAAACAATGAGACCAGAGGGTCAGTCAAGATACCATAATTCAAACAGACTTTTTTTTGGGGGGTGGGTGGGTGCAGGTGGGCCTTAAAATTTTTCGCTAAAGAGATGGCACAGAGTTAACAATTAATTTACTTAACACTCAATATAGCTTCTTGGATACCGTTTGTAATTATAAGGTATAAACTATTATATGACTGAACATTAACAGAAGATCTCCTGCGTAAATATTCACCAAATTTAGGGCAAATATGCTTTTGCGACAAGCTAAACAAAGAAAGGAGCATGAGCTGGTTTTGGGACTAAAATTCAAAAACAATGGATCATGCAAAACAAGTTGCATATTCCTCTTGTTTCTTGTTGCATCAATTTAGCCAAATATCATGCATTTTAAACCCACTGATTATGTTAAATAGTAAAACACAATGATTTGCAGGGCTCTCACAAATGAAATGTCCACTCCTGACCTGTGCACAAACAGGCATTTTCAATTTCAGTGTCAAAACAATTTGCATTTAAAAATATAAACATTCACAAAATACTATTGGTCTAAACTGCCCTAAACAGAGAATGAACATTTTTACTGATATTATGAAGCTAGTCAGGCGAGTGAATGGACTATTGTGCATTCATGATACTGTGTTGTGTAGCTCACTTTCTTTCAAGCAACAGCAACAACAAAATATGGAATGTGAAACAAACTTTTAATTCTAAGTTAGAATTTTCCTCTGTTTGTAAAACTTAGTGTTAATTTACTGATAATGGCCACTCAATAGTGACACCTGTAACATAGGTCTCACGCAGTTGAAAACTTTCAGAGATAATATCGTTCATTTGTATGATTGACACCATCACCACATAAAATTAAAATTCTCCAAATTCAAAAAGGACGCTGCATCTTTTAGTTTACACTCTCCATAAATAAAATATTCAGCCCAGGTATTAATCAGACTTCTTGGACACTTGAAATCCCCTCATGGATGTATACATAAATTCAAATGTATCTGACTCACCAGGTAAGGACGCAGACAAAATATGATTTATGCAATGGTTTGTTTACGCCATTTCCCCCTTTGAATTTGAGCGCTTATAACCTCGGTTTCATTTTCGGCTACGGACCGACACGAATCACACCTTCGGTACTCTCCGGCAATGAGTTTTAAACTATTTGTTTCCGGATACTTCCATATTTGGAACTCGTTTATTTCCGTTTGCTGTAGGTTGTCCCCAGTAACAAACATGGCTGAATCAAAGTAGGTTGGCTTTTGTGTTTGATAAGTATTTGAAAATTATACCGTAAATGTTTGCAATTTTGAGGCTATCGTAATTTTGAGGCGTATTTATGGTTACTAATACAATAAAAGATTACATATTAAATGCTAAAATCAAGACTTGTGATTTTAAGATCAGTGCACTGCCAATACTCGGCAGATTATTCGGAATTTACAAATTACACTATGACAATTTGGTTTCTTTTTCTGTATTTGTTATTTATTTTAATTCCTATAATTTCGATAGAGTATTTATGTATTTTATTTGTTTATTTTACTACTTTTCCAGATAATGTATAAACTGTTCGATGTTTCATTGCATCGATCAGCTTTTAATAGTTTTTAACACTTAGCCTCGCCAAAGATCAGTATTGTGCAACAAAATAAAGCACTGTTTTAGTTACAGAGTTGCACCACTCTAGTACCTGCACATGTTATAAAAGCTAACAATCTTAACATATTAAATAAACCTTCTGGAAAAGGTAAGTTTCACAGCGGAAGCAAAATAAGTATTTGATAACTGATTGCCACTTCTAATTTAATTGTAAATTTATTGACAACAATTGAACAAACTGGAAATTTAACTTATATATAATGGGAAACAGGGACACTTAAAAAGATGCAAGGTTTATATAGTCCCTCTGAACTGAACTGAGTTGAAGGAAACATTGGGTACCACAAGTTGCCACTGACACTTCAATATTGTCTCTTCTGTTTTCAGCAGTGCTGCGAAAGTAACGACTTTTGACAACCTGTTGGCGTAGGCATTCACTCTAATAATTGTTTAAGTTGGATTTCCTTTCCATTTGATTACCATGACTGTCAAAGTTAAAATTACTTTTTCATGAGCATGTACTGAGTGAGGTTTTGGGTCACTCAATGGTACAGGCACGAGACTTATGTACATCCATGCACCTTGGGCAATGTGGGTTCAAACCTGTTTTGTACATGCATGCTTTATCTCAGTAGCATTCGACCATGTCTGATACTAGGCAACACCTAGAAAATTGAGGTTGAGGTATGGGAATGATAAAACGTTATCAGAAGGTATAACATGGCTGGCATTTTTGCTATCCAAATGCATGTCAGTTACATTTCTCTTTCCTTATCAGGGCTGAGATTTAGCAAGCCAGGCTAAGGAGCCAGCCGGGCTCCTAACCTGGGAAGTTGAAGTTGCCAAAATATTTCTCAGGTTGCCAGACCCCTTGAATGAAAGCACGGTCTTTTTTTTTAAACTGTATAACTATTGCAGCTAATAAACAAGATACATTTCAACAACAACACTGTTTCATTTTTTAAAACAAGCACTGTATAATTTATTCATCATTGACATCCTCCTCCTCAATGTTCCAAAACTTGAAGGAGCTTGGGTGTGCCTTCTTCAGCTGTTTTTTTTTCTTCTTCGGACTTTATTTTTTTGGCTGGAGGCTCCGAGACACCGCTTAAAAAGCGCCACATCGTTCGAGATTGACAAAAGACTGAGAATGGGGAATATCGAAAGTACGGCAAGTCTCGCGTGACTCATCAAGGCAGTCAGAGACTCGTTCCGATACACGCAAGGAAGCAAGAAGGCTAGGATCTCGCAGGGCAGTAGCGTTTCGCGGCGAGGGAAAGAAGAAAGTCTCGCGAGAAAAGGCTATTTTTACTTCGCAAATCCCTCGCTTTGCTAGAGTTACCTAACTTCCTAGCATGCATCGGAACGGGTCTCCGGTGCTGACTGCAGAAGCGGTTGGTGCATGTTTTGTTTTACATTGTAAGTCAAAAGTCCGTGTACAGATACAGAATCTCTACCACTGGCGGTATTTTCAAGTCGCCAGCCGGGCGAATGGTACCCCAAATCGAGCTCGCCACACACTATTTTTAGGGGCCATTGGCGAGTTGGCGAACGTTAAAGCTCAGCCCTGCTTATAATATGCAATTGATGGTAAATTGTAACTAACGAAATATGATGGCATTGTGCTGACTCAAACATGCTGCACCCTGAAATCACCCATTTCATTAGATTTTCAGAATATATACATTGGGCCACTAACCTATACTTTTTTGTATTGCCTCTGACATCCCACTCTCTGTTCAGGGCCGGACCTGGGAAAAGTTGAAGGGGGGGTTACAGAGTCAGCGAAGGCGCAAAGGGTGGTCCGGGGGCATGCACCCCCCCCACCACCCCCCCCCCCTGGAATTTTTTTTTCAAGGATGCAAAATGGTGCAATCTGGTGCAATCTGAACATTGAAAAAGCCATTTTTGATGGTCTGGGACTTTGAGCTTTTTGAACAATTGAACTGACAAACTCTGGGGTACAAAAATTATCCTCTGCCCCTCCCTTTAAAAAAAAAACCACACACATACAAACATTTATTATCTGCTGTTCATCAGTATCCGATATGGTCACAGTCACACACACATATATTTATCGGTGCACTGGCAATAGCAGATTATCTGGAAATGAGTTAATAACACTTAACAGTGTGATTTCAGAAGAAGGGTTAATTCTGTATTATTTATTTATATATTATTTTCAAGAATTTTAGTAGAATGTTTAGTGTATAATAAATTTTACTACATTTAAACATAATTTAGAAGCTGTTAAAAATTTCATTAAACCGATCGGTGTTTCCTCTTTTTTTTTCTTTTTTTTTAAGCACAGAGCCTAGATAGTTGATGTGAGAGTATTGTGCAAGTGGATACTTCGAGTTGCCACTAACTCTTCAATATTGACTGTTTTTTCACCATGGTTTTTAAAGCTTTTAAAAATCTTTTGATGTATGCATTTGCTTTTAAATAAGTTTGATGATTGTTGAAGTTGGATTTGCTTTCTGTTTGATATTTGTGACTGTCAGTTACATTTACTGTCTTTTACTTTTGGATTTTAATTTGGCATCCTTTCAGTTTCACCATTTCATTACCTTTTACATTGCTGATTGGGTGATGGTTGATGGTTGATGTTGTTTGCCCTTGAAAGATGTTTTATGCAATCAGTCTTTGAGTAAGAATGTTTAACTGGAGTTTTGGTTTATAACTATTATAAGACATTTTTCAGTTTTAATTTTAAACACTAGGAACAGTTTTAATTTGAGACACTATGAGTACAATTATGAACAGCATGCTATGACTTTTTCACTTTGCAATTCAATTCAATTCAGTTTTATTCAAGGCTTTTGCCACAAAGGACTTTGTCATGAGCATATACTGAGGTTTGGAGTGGGTCAATAGTTCAGGAACGTGACTTATGTACATTCATTGGCAACGGGGGTTCAAAGCTGATTTCTACTAACTGTTTAATGCATGCTTTATCTCAGTGGCAATCAAACGCCTTGAGAAATAGAGATTGAATTTGTTCTATATTTTAAACACAATTATTTGTTTTCTCAGTTCTGTTGCTGATAACATATATATCCAATTCCAATACTCGAAAGTTGTTGGGGCACCACAGATGATCGTTTAACCAGCATACTCAATCTTTCTGTCCTCGGCAACCTTCATGGCTTCGCTCAGTTTCAAGCCAGTCCATTCTCAAATGCTGTCCTCCTACTTTTTCTGCCTCCTTCTTCTTCTGCTTCCTTGCACCGTGCCTTGCAGGATGGTCTTTGCAAGGCCTGATGTTCTGGTGACGTGGCCATATCATTGGACTTTCCGTTTCTTCACCACTATGAGCATGTCATCGTCTTGTCTCATAGCTTATGTGATGGTCTGTTGGACTTCATCGTGATGTGCTGGGTATAGGAAATGCCCCGAAGTCTTCTGTAGCACCTAATCTGCATGCTTTGTAATAATAAAATTGTATTCTTTGTTGTAGATCTGCTGTGAGGGTTCATGTTTCGCAAGTGTATAGGAAGATGGAGATGACAATGGAGCACAGCATCCTTACATTGGAATGTAGACTGATGGTCCTGTCTATCCAAATGGGCTTCAACTTTGTCATGGCAGCAGTTGTTTGTGCGATCCTGGAGAGGACTTCATGTCGGGACCCATTGTCTGATGCAATGGCTCCTTAATATTTGAAGCTATGCACCATGTTGAGGGATTGGCCTTGGACTTTATTGTCCGTATTGATGCCATTGGTGTTGTTGGTCATCATTTTGGTCTTCTCTGCACTTATTTCCATTCCATAGCCTCTGGAGGTGGTGTCAAGCCTCTGTACAAGCTGTTCAAGTTCTTGTTCCTCTCCAGCCAATCCATCAGTGTCATCCGAAAAACAGAGGTGGTGATTGCTCTACCCCAAATGCTGACTTTGCCATTGTGATCTGCAAGGGCATATGACATGATGCGCTCCAGGAAGATGTTGAAGATTGTTGGAGAGAGTAGGCATCCTTGACGCACACCGATTGTTGTTCTGAACCAAGGGCGCTTTTGTGGAGGACTGCATTGGTAGCCTTGTCATACAGGCTTTTGATGATTTCAATAATGTTAGGGCTGATGTTGTACACTCTCATGGTTGCCCACAGATCTGCATGCCAGACTTGGCTGTCTATAAACACATGAAATAGATGTTGTTGGTGCTGTAGTTATTTCTCGCAGATTATTCTGAGGTTGAACATCTGCTCTGCCCTGAATCCTGCTTGTTCTTCAGCTATGATTTGCTCAGCTTGGGGTTTCAACCTGTTGAGTATTATTTTCAGGAGGACCTTGCTGGGATGGCTGATGAGGTTGTTTTCACACCCTGAAGGTTATCTTTTTTGGGAAGAGTGATGACAACCGACTGGGTGCATGGTGTGGGCCACTCCCCTCTCTGCCAGATTTTGCTACAGATAATGGTGAGAACGTCAATCACTGCTTCTCTTCCGTCTTGAAGCAATTCTGCAGGTATGTTGTCCGCTCCTGCTGACTTTCCCTTCTTCAGCGATTGCACTGCTGCCTCTGCTTCTTCTCGGAGAATTGGGAGGATTTCTTCTTCTTCTCTGTTCTGGGGACATGCTAGAACTGATGGACCTCCGTTTGGTGTGTGGTTGGTCAGAGCAGTACACTGAACCCTCACTACTTCATGGTTCGACATTCGCAGATTCACCACTTCGCAGATTTGTTTCATTATATTATAAGAGGGAAATATCTCGCGGATTTTCCAGAAATGTCAAAAATAGCTGCGATATATCATGTTTTATTGCTTAACATTTATGCCTGTGTACTATATGTTCATACTGTAGATATCTGTACATTATTGCAAAGCGTGGTTTGATTACAGTATGTAAAGGGAGGGTTTTAAAAGTCTGAATACACGTTAAATAAATACTGTAAATATGGTGTCCCTACTTCGCGGATTTTCAGCTATCGCGGCCGGTCTCTAAACCTATCTACCGCGATAAATGGGGGTTCGCTGTACTCGGTCCATCTATCTAAGACTTCTTGTTTTTCTGTAAGGCACATGCCAGACTTGCTTTGGTCGTTTGGATCGTGGAAACCTTGGGCTGTTTAACACTTCACAGCCGCTTCACAGTCTGGTAGGCCTTCTAGCTGTTGTTCTTGTTCAGACTGCTCTCTATTTCCTGGCATTGATTTTCTGTCCAGTTTTCCATTGCTGTGCGCATGCCTTTTCGGTGTCACTGTTGGCTTTTGTTGATATTTCGGAGGTAGGCACCAGCTCCTTTTGAGGTGTTCTTTTTCTTTCTTATCTCTCTTCGTTTGCCTTATAGGTCCAAAGGTTCAGGTTTGATCCACGGTCTCTTCTTTGGGCGGTGCTTGCCAAGGATATCAGTGGCGGCATCTGTCACCGCTGAGTTGAAGGTGGTGGTCATGGTGTTGACATCTACTTCACCATCTCCCAAAATGAGCAGTGGTGCAAATTTCCCTTCAATTGTGGCGTTGAATATTTCTGCCACATCTGGGTCTTGCAGTTTGTCCAGGTCAAACTTAAGTCTTGTGCACTTTGCTGTATTTACTCTTTTCAAGTGGAGTTGGAAAGACATCACAAGATAGTGGTCACTTCTGATGTCTACTCCTGGAAATGTGTGTGTCCTGCCAATGTTGACATTTGATCTGAAGCGTTTCTTGGCCATGATGTAGGCAATCTGGTTGTGATGATCACCGATGGGACTGTGCCAGGTCCATCACCTGGGTTTTGTTGTGGGCACCAAGCATGTTTGTCAGTATCAGATTGTTGTCGGCAAACTCCAAGAGTCTCAGACCTCTGTTATTTGTCTTCTTGTTGTTGTGTTATCCATATATGTGTCTCCCCAGTTGTCGTACGCATTTTGGCCAACCTTGGCATTCCAATCACTTTGCACTATGACTATGTCCTTCCTTGGCACTTGGTCAAAGACAACCTGCAGAGGTTCATAGAACGGTCGTCATAGTTTGATGTTGGGGCATAGGCCTGGATGATAGTGATGTTGAAAGGGGCTACTCTCAGATGGATGTAATGAGTCTACTGGAGACTGTGCAGCAACCCATGACAGTGGCTAGAATGTATTTGTGGACCAAGAATCCAATGCCGTGTTCGTGCCTGTCATCTCTCCCGCTGAAATAAAGCTTGTGGCCTTTGTCGGCCATTGTTTCACCTAGGCCTTTCCAGTGCAGTTCGCTGATACCTAAAATCTTCCTTTGAAAGTGGTCCAGTTCTTCTAATTTTCCCTCCTCTGGCTCAGTTAGGTTCCTATGACGATGTTGTCTCTCATGCAGATCTTGTTATCACATCCGTTCTGATAGCCAACAATGACCGATCCGGTATGGAGAGAGTGTTTTTTTTCATCATAAGGTGCATCTTGGGCAAGAAGACCTGGCTGGGCCCAATCTTCTCCACGCTGTTGGCCCACCAAAATCCACGAGTACAGTGTGGCTTGCCTTGGCCCCGAGCACGTAGTCGTTGAACCTAAGGTAACGTGAGGTTCCTCCGCTCTGGCTGGTGACAACTGTATAGAAGACTTTTGCCCAGTGATGCCGTGCTGACATCACCCCTGTACTGTTAGTTGCCTCTTAGACATGCCCGAAAAACGTTGGCTCTATCCTTTTCAGTACCCGAACGACAGGACAAGTGTAATTTGGTTCATAATTAACAGCAAAGCTGTACAGTTTCCGAACTATACACATGTAACCCTTGAAAGCTATACTCAAAGGGATGTTAGATTAAAACTAAAAGTTGAACAAAATACTGTCCATCTTAATTTGATCACTTAATGTATTAAAACTTGTTAATTTCCAACATTTCGTTCCATAGTTCAAATTAAGTGAAAAGTTAACTTGTAAGTTATATTCAGAATAATAATGATACACAGAGTCATCTGGACTAATAATGGTGGTAAAATGCATAATCTCAGGGAATAAGGAATGTCTACTAATAAGTATTTGAATTTAAATCAAACATTATTCATAGTGGACCCCCGTTGGGGTGCCGGGGGTTTCAGTATAAATAGTATCCCCACTTTCTTGAAATTTAGTGCTTTAAATTCCCACTGTCGCTGTCTTTCTCATTTGCTCTTTCTCATTCCTGCTCTGTTCTATCAATCTGCTATACTATCGTCTTCTTCGCTAGACCAGTCTCCTACATTTTTTCTTGAAAACTCTTCCGGTACAAGACTCCTTGTTTGTGTATGAGGTCTGTTGGATCAGCTTGGGAATATTGGACGCTTTCTGCCAGGTGGTCACTAGGGCTTCCTATGATGTTATTATTTAGCAATGTAGGCATTTTATATGAATGTGTTTTGTTGATAATTTATAATGATGTTTGTATTCTATTTTGATTTTGTAAACGGGGGTTCGATTAGTTGGGGTGAAGCCTCAGCCGTCCCCTGCGTGGGATGTCTTTATTGTAAAGTGACTGGCTGGTGGAGGGCATTCAGTTTTCCCACTAGGGTTGTTTCAGCAGATCTTTTATGCGGATTGGGGGTTGTCCGGTCCTGATTTGGCTCGGAAGAGTCCGCTGGACCTAAAGCAACAATTATGTAATGTAATGTTATTCATAGTGGTAGTAATAGTGATAGTGTTGAGGAAAAAACAAGCTTTGAAACCATTCTAAATGCCTTTTCCTTGGTATAATATTTTAACTGATTCATTATCAAGATGCTCATGTATTGGATTGCAACCTGTGATGTTCCTTTTGCAGTTTTGCAAAGCAGCAGCACCAGGCTTCCAAGGATCTGTTAGCTGCAGAGGTCGCAAAGAAAAAAGAACTCCCTGATGTTGCAGAAGATGTGCTCCCTGCCGACTACTCTTTTCTACACCTCACCGCTGTTGAAGGTATAGTGTGTCAAGCCCTCAAAATTTTCCTGCTATCATGCATTCCCAAAATTCAAACTGTCAAGATCCTGGCAAAGTAGACACAATAGTCTGTGTTTGTTTGTTTGATTTGTTATTTTTTTTGTTACTGTTGTTTATTGTTTATTGTTCATTTTCATTAACTCTTAAAATATACCACTCAACACGTGCCTTTAAAATACTATCTACCCCATCACCCTCCATTCTGTTTTCAATGATTCATCCAAGTTTCGCACATTGCAAACTGTGTTCTGTTACTTTTGGTAGAAGTTGTTTGCGGACTAGTGAGAAATGCAGTAGGTGGTTAACTTTGCCTGTTGGGCAAGTTGACATTTCTGGCTTTGATCACCCCTGGCTCAGATTCAAGCCAAGCATGGGTTTTAGCTGTTCTTAGTCTTTCACACTTTGTCCCCATAGTTTCAGTTCTCAAGCTTTAGTGTATTGCTATTATATGTATCCTAGCCTTATATTTTGTGTGTCTGCAGAAGCGGAAAGAGAGGATTCCCGGAAGGCTATCATCGGCCAAAAGATACCATATAGGCACGATGGCAAGTTCACAGCAAAAGGACTGCGCATGAACAACAACCAGCTGAGCGAAATCAAGAATTTGCGAGCGTTCATTGAGACCAAGTTCACCACGGCTGCAGCCAGCCAGATCGGCTGGATAGACTTGTCCTTCAATGTCCTCACCATTATTGATCCTGTGAGTATGAACTATGTTAATCTGATGATATAAAATTGTAACGTATATACATCATGCTGTCTGCATATACAGGGCTGGACGCCCAGAAAAGAAGAAGGAATACATGTACTAAGAGCAAGAGATTGATCAGATACACAGGGGTAAAAACTTGGTATTTATTGATTTAGCTTTTTTTTTTTTCAGTCAGTGTTGTTGATAACAAAATGCAGTGAGTAAAATGTGCAAAGCAAAAATATCTTAAATTGGAAATCAACCCTAAGATTTTAGCTCTTTGCAACCTGTCTGTAAGTCGATTTCATTGCATTGAAGATCAGCTCTTTTCTGTTTCAAGTCAACGTGTTCCTAGTTTAAGTCTTGTTTTTTCAGCTGATCTGTATGATGGCCAGTGCTAAAGTTTTATGGTTCTGGTTCATTTGTCACTACAGGTGATTCTATAAGAGTTCATAGATTGCTAATCTTTAATTGCTGTATGTTCATATACAGGGGTGTCGGATAGCGCAATGGTTGGAGCACTCGCTACGGTGTCGCAAGTTAAGCACCGTTCAGTGCGATTAGCACTTGGATGGGTGACCGCAAAACGTGAAGCGACAAATAACAACGCCCCCAGTTGACTCAACTGTGACTGAGTACCTACTCTCTTAAGGGTGGGGAAGGTAAAGCAGCGAGGGAGAGAGATGGGCATCACCCTCATTACGCTGGCCCAAGATAAAGTGTGATCTCCAACATCACGCTCCCCTACGGCCACAAGGCTATGGGACTACCTTTACCTTTACCTTTTAATGTTCATATATATGCATTGACTGCTATATCATACATATATTTTCCTCTTTGCAGATCCTGTGCGAGTTTGAGAATCTGGAAATCCTATACCTGCATGCTAATCAGATTGCCAACATCAAAGAAGTGGACAAGTTGAGCGGCATGAAAACATTACGCAAGCTCACACTGCATGGCAATGAGATGGAGAAGGAAAAGGTATGTTTGGCTTGAAACATGTTGTGTACACTGAAAAAGAGGTGTTTCTTTTTCTTATCTTTCAGAGCATGGAATTCTCCGCGATTTTCCGCGGTACAGGGTTTTGTTTTTCGCGGAAATCTTGTTAGTTTCCGCGGAAAAAAAATATGTATGGCGGTGTGACAGCTAACCGATTTTTTTTCTTGTTCTGATCCAGTGAATCTCTAAACGGGTTGCCGATCTCAAAAAGCGCGATTCACACTGCTGTAGCTGGGTAGCTTTAGTTGTCAAAGATGGCGGAGAGGCGAATTGTGAATCATGGTGAGGTTTTCGTGGTTGACACTGCTAGAAATGGGTGGAGGTAGGCTTGGTTAGAAGTAAAAGTCGGAGAAGAACTGCTTTCATTTCAAATTAGAAAGCTACAGCTGTTGAGTACTGTCAGAAAAAAGACCCAAAGAAGGATCCAGTGTGCCCCAGGCTGACCAGCAATATGCCTGCGGTCATAGCCTGGAGAGTGAATGAGGAGAGAAAGGAGAAAAACCGGGAGACAAAGAGCAAGAAAGCAGAAGAGCTCAACGTTACACTTAAAAAACTACCTACCAAAAGAAAGGCAACAGAAACTATTGAGTCTGCAAATGAGAGAGCAAGGCAAATGCATCAGAAATCTCTTGCAGTGTCATCTTCCTGCTTTGCCCCTGTGGAATCAACAAATCTAGAGCTTGAACCATCAACCAGCCAGATCCGATCATCTTTCGTGGAAACAGATAGTGCTCATGCTGCCAGCCAGTCACCAGTCCCCACAAAAAAGAAGCAGAGTTCATTGCTCTTAGTTTTTAAGTTGACTGGAATTCACACACATAAACTGTGTATTGTTAAAATGCCCTTTATTTTATTTATGAATAAATTCATTAAAATGTATTTCCAGTCAAGTGTAATCAAATTATTTTGAACTCTATACAACCTTTGTTATAATTCGGTGACCAGAGAAAAAAATCCTTGTTTTCACATGTATAATTAGATCTTATTGAGAAAAAAAAAGTTAATAAATAAATTTTTTAAAAATTTAAGGAAAAAATTGGCAAAATTTGTATGGGGTTAAACTGCTAAGTTTTTCTCTAAAATGCACCAGATTGCACAGATTTTAATATATATTTTAAAAAATTTCCGGGGGAACATGCCCCCGGACCCCCCTAGGGAGGGTGGTATTTCCTCATTTTTTAACAGGGGTAATTCCATGCTCTGATCTTTAAAAAAAAAAAATCAATATCTTGAAATACTTTGAAATAGTCAGGAATCAAAACAAGCCAAATTGGGTCTTTCAGTCAGTCTGTCAAATTGTTGCACACCATATCTTGAGATATATACACTGCTCTGTGGGTTCGGGCAAATAGAATAGACCCAACGTTTCCCGGCGTGTCGTAAGAGGCGACTAACAGGGGTGATGTTAGCACGGCATCACTGGGCGAAAGTCTTCTACACAGAAGTCACCGGCCAGGGCGGAGGAACCTCACGTTACTACAGGTTCAACGACCACGTGCTCAGGGCCAAGGCGAGCCACACTGTATTCGTGGATTTCGGCTGTGGCCAACAGCCTGGAGAGGATTGGGCCCTGCCAGGTCTTTTTTGCCCAAGACACAACACATGATGAGGCTATCCACTAATTAGAAGACCAAAATGATGACCAACAACACCAATGGCATCAACACGGACATCAAAGTACAAGGCCAATCCCTCAACACAGTGCACAGCTTCAAATATTTAGGAGCCATTGTGTCAGACAATGGGTCTCGACAGGAAGTCCTCTCCAGGATCGCACAAACAACTGCTGCCCTGACAAGGTTGAAGCCCATTTGGAAAGACAGAACCATCAGTCTACATTCCAAAGTAAGACTGCTGCGCTCTCTGGTCATCTCCATCTTCCTATATGCTTGCGAAGCATGGACCCTCACAGCAGATCTCCAACGAAGAATACAAAGCATGGAGATGAGGTGCTACAGAAGACTTCTGTGCATTTCCTATACCCAGCACATCACCAACGACGAAGTCCGACAGACCATCACACAAGCCATTGGACAACACGATGACCTGCTCACAGTGGTGAAGAAACGGAAACTCCGATGGTATGGCCACGTCACCAGATCATCAGGCCTTGCAAAGACCATTCTGCAAGGCACAGTGCAAGGAGGTAGAAGAAGGGGGAGACCGAAAAAGAGGTGGTAGGACAACATTCGAGAATGGACTGGTTTGACACTGAGCGAAGCCATGAGGGCTGCTGAGGACAGAGAAAGATGGAGTATGCTGGTTAAACGATCATCTGTGGTGCCCCTACGACCTTCGGGTTATGGGACAGGATAGGATAGGATATCTTGAGAACCACTTAAAGAATTTTGACCAAACTTCGTAGGAAAATTACCTAGGTTAATGGCCTGTGCCTTCAGATTTGTGCTACCACTAAACAGGTTTTGCTAAATATCTGAAAAAAAACAACGATTGACCAGATTTTGTTGATTTTGTCTTACAAGTACCTCAAATCATGGCCAATCAATTAGTACCTGTCCAATTGTCAGTTAGTTTAATGTTAGCATGCATAAGTGTAATTATATTCATATGTGACTGCATTTTTATCCTCATTGTCATTATGATTGTTGTTATTATTATTGTGATGTTTATAAGATAAGATAAGATAAGAATATTTATTAACCAAGTAAAAACGTTACAAGGATTTTGGTGTGGCATGGCGACAATGAAATACATCCTTTCTTGCACAGTCACACATGCATTCATCGTGTCATACACTTCATTGGCATACAACATATATACAGCACTAAAGGATAGGTAAACACAGTGTTAAACATACATCACTAATCAGTCATATAAAGTTATGGAGTCAAACACACCCTGCAAGTAAAACAAAATACAGCATTAAAACAATTTAACAGCATTAAATAAAATGAGAATTATTAAGAATGTTAGGCTTCACATCCAAATCTACACACACCACAACACAACACAACACACACACACACACACACACACACACACACACACAAACACATAGCATAGCATACTCCTATTTTACAAAGGTACAAATCAAGCAATGGTTATGAGTTTCCAGTTTATACAGATCATTCCATGTTTGGTGATGTACTGAGGACAGCGTCTGGGAAGAAACTGTTTCTGAATCGAGAAGTTCTGGCTCTTAAAGCACGGAACCGACGGCCAGATGGCAGAAGCTCGAAGAGACTGTTGGCTGGGTGTGATGGATCGCAGACTGTCTTTTCCGTTTTCCGTTTCATTTGCATTGTGAAAATGGAGGCGACAGATGGAAAGTCGCAACCAGCTATTTTGGAGGCAGTCTTAACAATGTGCTCGAGCTGTTTCTTTTCTATCGCGGTTGTGCTGCTGTACCAGACAGTGATAGAGAAGCACAAAATGCTCTCTATCACCGCGCGATAGAACTGTGCCATAATTTTACTAGACATTATCGAACTTTCGCAGCTGTCTCAGAAAGTGGAGACGCTGTTGGCACTTATTCCTTGTTGATTGTAATTGTACACCACAATGTAATTTCTTGTAAAAGATAATAAAGTTGTGTCGGGGTGTCGGATAGTGCAGTGGTTGGAGCACTCGCTACTGTGTCGAAAGTGAAGCACCGTCCGGTGCGGTTAGCACTTGGATGGGTGACCGCTAAGGCGTGAAGCGACAAATAACAACGCCCCCAGTTGACTCAACTGTGATTGAGTACCTACTCTCTTGAGGGTGGGGAAGGTAAAGCAGCGAGGGAGAGAGTTGGGCATCACCCTCATTACGCTGGCCCAAGATAAGTGTGATCTCCAACATCACGCTCCCCTACGGCCACAAGGCTATGGGACTACCTTTACCTTTACCTTTTTTACCTTATCTTATCTTATCTTATCTTGGTTGGTCCACCGCTTCAAACAAATTTCACTTTTTTGTTCAAAGAAAGTTTTGTTGCCTACTGAGCTCATAATCTAAAAAATAACTGAACCAATTTTATTATTTGTAATATGCAGGCACTTTAACCACTGCTGAACATCTATTTTTGTGAGCAAGAGACTTAACTGAGGACAAGGAAAAATATTTTGACCTTGAGCAAAAAATAAAAGCTTTTTCGTTTTTGCGTGTGCGAATTTCAGTTTATGGAATTATCCAACGATAATAACAATGAATGTGAATGTTTATTTGACGGCCCGTAAAGTTTGTGCTGAGGACTTTCTGATGCGTCTTCCAAGGAATTTGTTTTTGTGAAAAATGAAGTAGGTAGGACAAAATATTATTCTGATTTTGTGAAACGGTATTAACATGTCCTGATTGCGGATCTTTCCTCAGGGCTACAGAATGTACGTGCTCTCCACACTCCCTTGGCTGCGAAACTTCGACTTCAGTGCAGTGACAAAGTGCGAACAGCGAACGGCAGAAACGTGGAGACAGATGAACAAAACCGAGAATAAGAAGAAGAAAGTCAGGGAAGAGGACTAACATGTCTCACAAATGATAGGCTAATTGTTTAGTGTGTTTTTTTCTGTTTTGTTTTTTGTTTTTATTTTAATAAACACCTAATGGGCCAGGATTTTATATTTTACAAAGTTCATCCAAAAGTTTTATATTGATTTTTTTAAATTTATTTATTTATTTTTATTAGTACTTTGTGAGTTTGGGGTCTGTGTACTCTGCTTTGTAATTCCATGTGTATATACATGCTTGGATGGTTTATTCGTGTGAATGTTTGTGTGAGTGAATGAGTGGGTTTGTATGCGTGCGTGTTGGTGTATGCAAGCAAGTGAATTGAGTTATCTTATCATGGAGTGAGTTAGTGAGAAAACAAACAAGAAAGAGAAAGAAGAACAAAATATTTTTTTCCATCTGACATAATTTATTGGAGGCTGCTTATCAACCCAGACTGAACTTTGCAATGGTAAAATAGCCTCAATGCATATTTCAAACACTAACAGCATGACCAGCTGAACAGTTAATAATTTTAATATCTATACATGCTCCGTTTATTTTTTATCTTGTATTTTCCAAAGATGAACAACAACTAAGTAAAAATGGGAGTTTCCTTAAAGCATGTATGCATGGACAAGTCCAGTATAACAGTTTGTTAACGGAAACGTTAGCTGTGAATCAGTGTAGCAATGGTCGGGACACATGGTGTGGTTAAGGTTACCAATGAAGCAAGAGTATTCATTTAAGATTGGGATAAACATGACATATTATGTCATTAAGACATATTATTAAGAAGAGTTTAAGATGGAACTATAAAATGGAGCTGTTGGTACCAACTAGTTTTTATTACAGACACTAAAATTATTTTAGTGTGGTATGGTTAGAATCGGTAGTGTCCAGATGGACATTGTAAAACTTAATATGCAAAAGCAAATTAAAGTTGATTAATCTAAAATTAGCATGCTAAAGTGGGTAAAGCATCTTGGTAGCTAAAGTTAAACCCGCAGAATTAACATTATTATTATTATTTTTTTTTAATCAGTGCTGCCGTCCAGCAAATACAGTAACCTTGTGACGTTGGCAATCAGTTTTTCTTTAACTAGTACTAGTCCACCCACATGGATGAAGTCTACACAGTGCTTTAATTTACATTCTTTCTGTAAAACTAAATATTCCTTCGTACTTTTTTTGTATATTTTGTGTGTATAATAATGTACAATAATGAATCACAATCAGCATTTTTTGTGTGTGGTAAAGCGGAACCTGAGAACTGCATGCAGTATATTTGTCAGCCAGTATGATTATATTAATTATGTTCAGTCTCATTTTTGCCTTTTTTGTGACTTGCATCTATATTTTTTGGGAATAAATGATCCTGAATGTACTTTTATTGTAACATAATTTTTCTCTGTATGTGCGTGCATGCGTGTGTGTGTGTGTAGGTGTGTGTGTGTGTGTTTTTTTTAAGAAGATTAATGGATAAGAGTACTGTTTAATTTTAAAGAGAGACTCTCAGACCAGTTTTCAAACTTTTACACTACATAGTGTGGTCACTGAAGTGCAGTGTTCCCGATTACGCACAGTAGTGCGTCAATTACGCACAAAATATGAAAAATGACGCAGAAAAATTTGCATGTGTGCGTCCTGTGGACGCACACATTTTTTTCGAATAGCTGAAGTCAAAAATACGACCAACGAGTGGCGAAATAATTCACGGCATAATCAGAATCAGAACCCAACTGAGACTGCCATTGCAGACGATTAAAGATTGTGTCGGGAGTTGTCGTCCTTAAAAATCGCATGCGCGCATTGTAAACTTCCTCCACGCAAACCATTCACTGAACAGAAGAAATCTTCATGAATCCATTCTTTGATTCTATCATACACGATCATGTCACTTCTGACTTGGTTGACTGGGCCCAAAACCCGTTCATCCGCTGCAACAACATGTACAGATCCTGTCATTATCGAAAAAACGGAACTCCAAAGCAAGGACAAACATATATGATTATGATAACTAATGTGACGCTTTAACAGAGTAAAAAAGTAAAATAAAATAAAGTGAAGCATGGACTTGTTTTTACTTTTTTTTCCCCCGATTTGGGGACTCTCAAAATTTGCACAAGGACTCTTAAAATTTTATACCTGGGAGTCCCAAGGACTCTCATTTTTTTTGTGTTGAGGGAACACTGGAAGTGTTTATTAATCAACATTACTGCAATGAAACCTTTCCGATTAAAATATAAGAGTTAGTCTGTAAAAGCAATCTATTCACATCACCGCACTTTGAGTTTGATTGAAGAAAAATTTGTTATAGCATCCTTTATTATTATTTTTACTAATATGATTATTATTAATATTAGCAGTAATATTATTAAATCTGCAGCTTGTACCTGGCCGTCATCAAAAAAAGGACAAAGAAAACGCCCAAAGGTTGTGATGCTTTTGTGAAAGGTTATAGGCACAGTCTTTGTTGTCATCGTCCTTAACATGTGGCAAAGGCTGTAGCTTATTTAGTTCGCGGTATAAACTAAAGCAATCTGCATCTAACTATATGTGCCTGTGGTGTCGACATGTCCACGAAGACCGTGTACTTGTAGCAATCTTGTAAAACGCCTGGACTCTACATGTAGAATCAAATTTTGCAAATGTCAGAAACACATACGCAAAAATGTATAACTAAAGAAGCATATAGTCCGTTCTTGAGTTGATTAGAACGGCAAGATTTGTCATTTGTTTTCTTCTTTTGAATTTGAGTCTGATTCAAGGGTTCATACTCGCTTTAGTTGAAGGTATATACCTCTATCATAAACATGTTTTTAAATGACTTGCTGAATGAACATTGTCCATTGCACGAGCCATCGGACAACATGATGACCTGCTCACAGTGATGAAGAAACAGAAACTCCGATGGCATGGCCACGTCACCAGAGCATCAGGCCTTCCAAAGACCATCCTGCAAGGCACAGTGCAAGGAGGCAGAAGAAGAGGGAGACAGAAAAAGAGGTGGGAGGACAACATTCGAGAATGGACTGGCTTGACACTCAGCGAGGCCATGAGGGTTGCTGAGGACAGAGAAAGATGGAGTACCTTAGCTGTTTCAACGATCATCTGTGGTGCCCAAACGACCTTCGAGTTTCGGATTAGGATAGGATAGGCTAGGAATGAACATTGAAGTTGAACGTCCACACCCACCATTGGCCATATGGAAGACGGGGATAACCATCCCAGGAAACAGGAGGTAGGGACCTAAATCAACACTGAACCACCAGGGCAATCATACTGCTACGATGTACAGTGAAGAATGGCCACTTTTATCTTGCACATTCCTGGGGATTCAAACCTGGGTCATTTGTGTGCCATGCGAACGCTCTATGACTAAGCTATGCGGTGGGACTGACTTGCTCAAGAACCTGCTTTCTAACGTGAGGAAGAAAGTATATGGTTTAGTATCTCCGTGAAAGATAATAAAGAATGACAAACTTTAGGCATTGAAAGTGAGAGAAAAAAGAAACTTGATTTTAAAAAAATTTCAAAACACCATCGAATACAAAATAAAAAATGTTCATTCTTTTTATTCAAAAAAACTTTTTTTTTTAATTCCATAAAATTTTAATATTAGCAACAGCTATCACAAGAAAAGTATACAATTACAACAATCGCCAAGAAATGGAGCAGAAAAAGATTAAGTAGCCTTCTGAAGTGTAAAATGGTACAGTTAAAAAAAAATGCTTGCAGCCTTTTAACACAATCCATAGAGTGCGCACCGCACAGTACTTAGTAATAAAAATAGGGTAAAGGTGTTCCCGGAATCTTTTAGCCATTGGAGAGACGTTTGGGATCCCTCTTTTCTCTGAGCCAGCTTAATGAGGGTGGTGCTTTATCTTCTCTCCCTCGCTGCCTTCTTTCCGTTTGTTAAAGCAAAGCCATGGGATCCCATTCACAGGCAGCCGAGTGGACTGGGATGTATTCTGCGCTTGTTTCAGTGTGTATGCGTGTGTTGTGTTGTAAATGGGTTCCAAGAACAGTCAAAGAACTTATTGAGCTTGAAGTTGCCCTACAAAACATTTCTAGCTGGCGCCCAACAACTGCGATACTGTGCCACTCTTACACAATGTGTGGACAGTACATAAATAGTCATATATTAGTGCGCCTACTCAAGCTTTGATGAAAATTAGTACGTTCAAATGTTCAACATTGTAAAAGTGACAACACTAAAACAATTCTACTTTGAGATGAACTAAGAGAAGGGACTTTAACTACTTAAAAAGATGTGGCAAAGTTTTTAAAACAGACTTGGGTCTAACAAAATAAAAATGTACAATCAAATGAAACTATATATATACATTAATTAAAATGAAATAAATGTAAACAAACAAACACAATAATATTAAGAATAACAGCATTCCACTCAACTGTACAGGAAATCACAGTCTAGGGAATATCAACAATATAATGATCAACAGGAATGCATAAGAACTTTTTTTTTTTAAAGTTTACATACAAATATACAACGTTGAGTGAGGGGTGGGGTGGGGGGCTGGACTATCAATAGTAGGAACATTATTTTGTGCATGCTTTGCTTCTGGGGTAATAAATAGATCAACATTGCAAATGGCAAGAGAAGAGTGGTCCTTTTTTTTTAAATTTTTTTATTTTTTTTAGGGGGAGGGGTGGAGGGGAGTGAAGAGTTGCTGTCCTTTACATGCCAGAATTTTGTTGACTAGAGATATTGAAGTATTTTTTAAATGATTTGACTATTCAGTCTTTATTCCACAGACGTTGGGTCCGGATTCTCCTGTGAATTGCAATTGAGAAGTGTATATCATCTGGGTTTTACTATAATCAACAACAATTAAAACTTTTCATTTGAAACCTGTTAATAGTGAATGCAGAAAGACAAATGTGTACATGAAAATTTGCAAACAAAACAACAATAAAGTCAAGACAGCCATTGGGATAATGCAAAAGTCACTGGGCATACAATTTGTATCAGAATTCTATGTAACCATCATATAGTCAGGTATGTTGTAATTTCACCTGATTTATTTAATCGTTATTTTTATAGCGCTTTTTAAGCTCAAGAGTTGCTCAAGGAGCTTGGAGCTGATAAAGTT
The DNA here is from genome assembly GCA_036898135.1 of Oncomelania hupensis. Lineage (NCBI taxonomy): Eukaryota > Metazoa > Mollusca > Gastropoda > Littorinimorpha > Pomatiopsidae > Oncomelania > Oncomelania hupensis. Next base: position 48,209,776 of record CM072518.1, on the reverse strand, counting down.
TAATTTGGTCTCCACTTGCATTCACTATCCACAAATTCCTGTATAAATTTGCACATGGATTCTACTTCCATTGAAGACAAATTGCAAACTTTCATGGTAAACTGACAAATGGATAAACATATAATTAGTTCAACTAACATTTCGGTTGGAATTCAACGCACATGTGGCATTGCACAATGATGATGACGAAGACCGTCACAGCTCACAACCAAAGAGGTAGGTTCTAAAAGTGTCAAATCTACTGTATAAAAAATATATATATATATATATTTTTTGTCTTCTTTCCATGGAAAGTTTAGGAGATGCGGAGACTGATGAACCATTTCAAAGCTGTAAGTATAACTGGGTGCAGATGTTGCAAACATTCACATGTTCATTGGCAGTGAAAAGGTTAACTGAAGGTTCTAAAATTCGGCGAAGCACTGTCCTTAAAGTTGAACATAGTTGCTGGGAGGTGTAGGTTTGTTGATATTAAAGGTGTCAAGCGCTCACCTGTATCCCAGAGACTAAAGTCTTTGATTACACTAAGTGACATTCCTAACGACGTCATTATCTACGGAGATCGCTTTAGGAATAATGGATCGAACAACGTTAATTCTGCCGCTGCTTCTGTCTGTCTGCTGCTGCCGCTTATATAATATATACAATCGTAGTCTGTTGCTCATACATACGGTCGTAGTCTGCTGCATGCCGCTACTGCTTGCTACAAACCTTGTCCTTAAAGTTTGCTAGCTCACAAGTTCAGTTAACAGAAGTCGTGGTCTGCTAGCCATTGTTTATAGACGTTGTATTGTTGGAGCTTGCAGACGTTATTTTACGGCGTTGCTGCTTTAGAGGCGGATGTAAACATCGTCTTTACTGACAACATATGCGGCGTTTTCATGACCAGCACCGTTGGCGCCGTTGGTGACTTTGGTGGGCAGGGTGAGGAGAGCGTAACGGCCAGTCCTGTCTTCTGGCTTTCTAGGACCCCAGTCGTCTGTCGGCTTGAAGGCCTGGAGCTGAAAATATCAACATTGAAGACATTCAAGATCTGACAGTCCTTATAACATTGACATGATTTGTACAGGAAATGTGATAGTGATACCCTCTATTGGTTTTGAAATAGCGTAAAATTGTTGTTTTTTGTTCCACACTGTGCAGCAGAAACAGCCGATCGAAGTAAGAGAGGCCACGTACGTAAGCCTCGGTTGTCTTTGTTAAGCAGTGTGCCTTTGTTCTAGTCATATAATTATCGTTAACTCACTGAAGTAGTCTTCTCAGAAGACCAGGTTTTATCCTATCCTATCCCGTAACTCGAAGGTCGTTGGGGCACCACAGATGATCGTTTAAACAGCGTACTCCATCTTTCTCTGTCCTCAGCAACTCTCATGGCTTCCCTTAGTGTCAAGCCAGTCCATTCTCGAATGTTGTCCTGCCACCCCATTCTCGAATGTTGGCCTGCCACCCCTTTTTCTGTCTCCCTCTTTTTCTGCCTCCTTGCACCGTGCCTTGCAGGATGGTCTTTTTAAGGCCTGATGCTCTGGTGACGTGGCCATACCATCGGAGTTTCCGTTTCTTCACCACTGTGAGCATGTCATTGTGTTGTCCAATGGCTTGAGCATGAGTCACGGTCTGTCGGACTTAGTATAAGAAGATGGAGTTGACAAGGGAGCGCAGCAGCCTTACCTTAGAATGTAGACTGATGGTCCTGTCTTTACAAATGGGCTTCAACCTTGTCAGGACCGCAGTTGTATGTGCGATCTTGAAGAGTGTTACACTCGTTCGATGTTGGTGTTTTTCTATCAGTATTTGATTCAGCCCCGATGCTTGAAATCCTGATAGGTGTAACTCTGATTCGTTTATCCACGCAGCCTGCTCACTCATCAACAAGTCAGGAGTCGTCGTATGAAGTTTTCCACTTTTATTCAGCACACATCAACAACTGCATACAATCGCTTTTTCCACTCTCAACTTTTTACTTTTCACAACTATCAACACACTTTTTGAAACAGTGCGGCACTTATATAGTCTTTACATACTCAAGAACAAACGAGAATATCCCACATGAAACACCACAACCAATCAAAAATTAATTTCATCATCACTGTCTCACGTCATACAACCTTATTTGGAATGGAAGCTTCCATGGTTACCACTCGAACTATCCATAGGCTTCGATCGAAAGTAAACAAATGACTCGAGAAAATTCTCAAATAATATCGACCAACTAAAAACACCAACGTTACACAAAGCCTCCACTAATAACAACGCAAAATCAAATCAAAGATAAATACACTCTATTACTGCATGCGTTGCAAAATAAAATGAACAGATCTATTGCGCGCGTCACACACGCAAGCCTACCATTGCACGCGCTTCACACATAATATCGTGCGCATTTCACACGCACAATCATGCGCGTCTCAACGTAACAGAGAGGGCTTCCTGTCGGGACCAATGGCTTCTAAATATTTAAACCTATGCACTGTGTTGAGGGATTGGCCTTGGACTTTGATGTCCATAATGATGCCATTGGTGTTGTTTGTCATCATTTTGGTCTTCTCTGCACTTATTTCATTCCATAGGTTCTGGAGATGGTGTCAAGCCTCTGTACCATCTGTTCAAGTTCTTGTTCCTCTTCAGCCAATCCATCAATGTAAACCGCAAAACGGAGGTTGAATATTGCCCTACCCCTTATGCTGACTGTGCCTTCGTGATCTGCAAAGTTTTATCAATGTTGTTTAAAACTGTTGTAACTCAATCGTGCCAAGGAAGGCCCACTACTTTTAACGAAGATAGAAATATGTTTCTTCTTATTTGACAACAAATTAGGCCGGAGTGCAGTGATGGCTGTGGGCCGAGAACAATTTTAGCTTAATTGCACCCGAACTTGGCATCTAAAAGTGATCGATCAAGTTTCAATTCCTTATCCTCGAAGTTGAAGGAGATTTTTTTCATAAGAGTCAACCTGTCATGGTTATTTAGATGGCAATTTCACTGCCCTCCTCCAACCCAAACATGCCACCCATTGTGTCTCCTTGCAGGCACGGTAAAGAAGCTGGTCGGTCATTGTGTCAAAAGTGCACGGCATGCATTCACAGATCTGTCAGGCTGGCTCATGATGATGATGCTGATGATGATGCTGATGGTGATGATGATGGTGGTGGTGGTGGTGACCAATTTGATGACGATGATGATAACGATAATACAAATTATTCCAATGATGACGACAATTAAGATGAAGATGGCGACGACGACGATGATGCAGAAGGCGACGACGTCGAAGATGATGATGATGGGCGACGACAACAATGATTATGATGAATTTTAATAGAAAATACTGACCACTCCGTATCTGCACATCTGGATAACGCCAACAACGAGGATGGCAGCAATTGGCATACTGACCATGACCCAGCCGATGATCTGGGCCCAGGGTTCGAACTCATAACCGGAATAGCTAGCAGGCTGGTACCGTACAGCTCCGATTATGATGATGAACTGTAACAAAAAATTATAATCATTATGTATGTATTTATTTATTGTGGGATGAGGATGTGGAGGTTCAATTTGGGATGCCCTCGCTCCCTTTAATATTCGCCATTCCTAAATCAAAGCAATTTGATGCAATACAATACAGTAAAATACAGTACAATACAAAGCAACATACTATACTACAATACAATCCTATCCTATCCCGTACGCGTAACTCGGAGGTCGTAGGGGCACCACAGATGATCGTTTAACAAGAGTACTCCATCTTTCCCTGTCCTCGGCAACCCTGATTGTTTCGCTCAATGTCAAACCAGTCCATTCTCGAATGTTGTCCTCCCACCTCTTTTTCGGTCTCCCTCTTCTTCTACCTCTTGGCACTGTGCCTTGCAGGATTGTCTTTGCAGGACCTGATGATCTGGTGACGTAGCCATACCATCGGAGTTTCCGTTTTTTTCACCACTGTGAGCAGGTCATCGTGTTGTCCAATGGCTTGTGTGATGGTCTGTCGGACTTTGTCGTTGGCGATGTACTGGGTATAGGAAATGCCCAGAAGTCTTCTGTAGCACCTCATCTCCATTCTTTGTATTCTTCGTTGTAGATCTGCTGTGGGTGTCCATGTTTCGCAAGCATATAGGAAGATGGAGATGACAAGGGAGCGCAGCAGTCTTACTTTGGATTGTAGACTGATGGTCCTGTCTTTCCAAATTGGCTTCAACCTCGCGAGGGCAGCAGTTGTTTGTGCGATCCTGGAGAGGACTTCCTGTCGGGACCCATTGTCTGATACAATGGCTCCTAAATATTTGAAGCTATGCACTGTGTTGAGGGATTGGCCTTGGACTTTGATGTCCGTGTTGATGCCATTGGTGTTGTTGGTCATCATTTTGGTCTTCTCTGCACTTATTTCCATTCCATAGGCTCTGGAGGTGGTGTCAAGCCCCTGTTCCAGCTGTTCAAGTTCATGTTCCTCTCCAGCCAATCCATCAATGTCATCCGCAAAACGAAGGTTGGAGATTGGTCTTCCCCCTATGCTGACTGTGCCTTCGTGATCTGCAAGGGCATCTGACATGATGCGCTCTATGAAGATGTTGAGTGTTGGAGAGAGTAGGCATCCCTGACGCACACCGATTGTTGTTCTGAACCAGTTTCCGATGGCGCTGTTGTAGAGGACTGCACTGGTAGCCTTGTCATACAGGCTTTTGATGACTTCAATAATTTTAGGGCTGATGGTTGCTCACAGATCTGCATGCCAGACTCGGTCAAATGCCTTTTTGAAGTCTACTAACACATGATATAGATGTTGTTGGTGCTGTAGGTATTTCTCGCAGATTATTCCGAAGTTGAACATCTGCTCAGTGGTACTTCGCCCTGCCCTGAATCCTGCTTGTTCTTCAGCTATGATTTGTTCATCTTGGGGTTTCAATCTGTTGAGTATTGTTTTCAGGAGGACCTTGCTGGGATTGCTGATGAGGCTGATGGTGCGGTAATTTTCACATTCCTGAAGGTTACCATTTTTTGGGAAGAATGATGACAAGCGACTGGGTCCATGGTGTAGGCCACTCCTCACTCTGCCAGATCTTGTTACAGATAATGGTGAGTGCATCAATCATCGCTTCTCGTCCTGCTTGAAGCAGTTCCGCGGGTATGTTGTCCACTCCCGCTGACTTCCCCTTCTTCAGCAATTGCACTGCTGCATCAACTTCTTCTCGGAGGATTGGGAGGATTTCTTCATCTTCTCTGTTCTCTGGACATGCTAAAACAGATGGGTCTCCGTTTGGTGTGTGGTTGTAAAGGTCAGAGCAATACTCTGTTCTTCGACCACGTGCTCGGGGCCAAAGCCAGCCACAGTGTATTCGTGGATATCGGCTGTGGCCAACAGCCTGGAGAGGATTGGGCCTTGCCAGGTCTTTCTTGCCCAAGACACACTGCATGATGAATAAAACCATTTACTCCATACCGGATCGGTCGTCGCCCGGGTCAACAAGGACCGCGCCTTCCGTTGGCCACCAGGACGGTGATACGTGTGCTACACAGGCGCTTGTATCACGACACGCGAGCGCCTATGCCTGTGACGCGTCTCGCTTTGGTTATCTAGTATTATAGATAACTAAAGGGAGATGCGTCACAGGCATAGGCGCTCGCGTGTCGTGATACAAGCGCCTGTGGCGTGCTACTGATGGACAACTTAGCAAGATCCGCACCAGAAATAACATCGTCACAAGAACCTGGAATGTCAGGACCCTAAATGCGAAGGGAAAATTAGAGGAACTGGCCCACGAGATGGACCACTATCGATGGAACGTTTTAGGTATCAGCGAACTGCGCTGGAAAGGCATAGGTGAAACAACGACCGACAAAGGCCACAAACTTTATTTCGGCGGTAGAGATGACAGGCACGAACACGGAGTTGGATTCTTCTTGGTTCACAATACAATAAAATTTTAATTAAAACATTGGGGAAAAAATTACGTCATCATGATTACGTCACTTGATTTACATAAGTTTGGTTTTATGTTGGAGGCATACTAAATTTGAACCAAATCCCTCGAGTAGTTTGGGAGAAAATGGGATTAGGAAACAATGTGATGACTTCTCCATGATGACCTATCTCGATATGCATGCAATTTTATTGTAATCTGGCATGGATCATTCTGTTCTAACTACATACCAAGTTTCAAAGAAATCCGTCTATTAATTTCAGAGAAACGTGCGCAAAAGTGAAAGCTGGATGGACGGACTGACTAAGCCAAAAACAATAGTTCCCCAGCTTCGCTCGGGGACTAGTAACATTGCAATGTGTATTCTACTTTACATGTATAATTATTGCCTGACATACATGTAAACGTCTCACACAGTGGCAATACACTTTGGTGAGTAAGGAAAGTAGATAGCTTGCATATAGATGTGCCATCCTATCCTATCCTATCCTATCCTATCCTATCCTATCCTATCCTATCCTATCCTATCAGATCATATCCTAACATATCATATCCTATCCCGTAACTCGAAAGTCGTTGGGGCCCCGTGGGGGACATATGATCGTTGAACCAGCGTACTCCATCTTTCTCCATCCTCAGCAGAACTCATGGTTTCACTCAGTATCAATTGTCTTCCTACCTCTTTGTATATCTACCTCTTCTTCTGCCTCCTTGCACCGTGCCTTGCAGAATGGTCTTTGATTAATGTGCCACACAGTTGTTCGTTCATTTGGTACACGAATTAGCGAGAGGATGATGAACTGAATTTACATTTTACGTATGAATCTACATGTATTTATATGTTTCAGGATTTAATAATGTATTTATCTGTTTAGCAATGTTTTATATGTATTCACTGATTTACCTTTTGCCTTTCAATAGACTTTCTTATAGTCTGTGAGTTTGATGAGATATGAATTAGTGCAGTGTGGAATGTGCTTTGCTATATATTGTTCCAAAAGCAAGACTTTCTATGCGTTTGTGTATTTTGTGAATTTTAAAATCATTTCTATATACTATGTTAGCACCACCATGGAATTTTTCTTTGAGATAATAAAGTATTCGTAGTCTTAAGAAATCGTAAAATGTGTGTGGGAGGATGTGGGAAAGAGGATGTAGATGAGAGAGAGAGAGAGAGAGAGAGAGAGAGAGAGAGAGAGATGGGGGGGGGGAGGGGAGAATGTGTGTGTTAGTGTGTGTTCAAAGGCTACTAGACATAACATAACCAAGACCACATCACCTAGTTTAGTTGCAAATAGAAGGCCAGTAGTACTCACAGCGACGGCTATGGGTGTGATGACGAGCCACATTGATAACCAGTAGATGTTGGGTTTGTATCCTACCATCATCTCCACATCCTCGGAGAACCGTCTGAAACCTGTACAAACCTCGGTTATAATGTCAGACCGTCTAACCTACAACACCGCAGCTTGATAAATAATTGAACATTGCAGCTGAAAAATCTAATTAAGATTGTAGGCATATATATAGATACGAGACGACAACAACAACAACAGCAGCAGCAACACCACAACAACCACAACCATCATCATCACCACCAAAAATAGCAACAATATCATCGAATACGCCTACCTTTCCAACGCCTGCTGTTCTTCCTCGTTATTTTGGTAGAGGTGTGTGAAGCAGATTAATTATTTATTGAAATCATTCTTACATAGCGCTTTTCCAGCTCAAGGCGCTGGCCGATTCAGAGTCTAACTTAAGCCGCTTGAGGAGTCCACTGCCTTGCAGGTGAATCATTGGAAGCCCAGTCGTCTGAGCACAGTCCTGGGCGACATGGGATGAAGGAGAAAGGGACTTATTAGTACTTGCAGAGGGTATTTGTGTAGCTGCCTCTCACCCTTCTAGGACAAGAGCGTCAGAGTGTCAGAAGCGATGGTTTGCGTGCGTACACCTACTAGATCTAGGTTAATACTCTCATCCGAACAGTTGATCTCGTTGGAGGTGCATCTCAATCGTGGTTCTGATTATAGCCATACAGAGGAGACATTACATTACATTACATGATTATTGCTTTAGGTCCAGCGGACTTTTCCGAGCCAAATCAGGACCGGACAACCCCTGATCCGCATAAAAGATCTGCTGAAACAACCCTAGTGGTAAAACTGAAAGCACTCCACCAGCCAGTCACTTTACAATAAAGACATCCCACGCAGGGGACGCTGAGGCTGTACTCTAATTTATCGAAGCCCCGTTTACAAAAACAAAATATCATTATAAATTATCAACAAAACACATACATATAAAATGCCTACATTGCTAAATAATAACATCATAGGAAGCCCTAGTGACCACCTGGCAAAAAGCGTCCAAAATTCCCAAGCTGATCCAACAGACCTCATACACAAATATGGAGTCTTGTCCCGGAAGAGTTTTCAAGAAAAAAGGTAGGTGACTGGTCTAGCGAAGAAGAAGATAGTATAGCAGATTGATAGAACAGAGCAGGAATGAGAAAGAGCAAATGAGAAAGACAGCGACAGTGGGAATTTAGAGCACTAAATTTCCAGAAAGTGGGGATACTATTTATACTGAAACCCCCGGCACCCCAACGGGTTTTACAGAGGAGACAGACTATCTCTTATGAAGTGTATCTCAATCACAGTACTTACCATAGACATACATGAGACAGATGAGCTCAGCCAGAGCAACGAACATGAGATTGTAGCTTCCACTGTACCAATCCATCAGTGTTAGAATCCACATTCCACCCTGAGAAAAAAAAATCACCACCACCACCACTATCTTTTATCACACACGAATTTCTATTTTAAAAGTACAATAAAAGAAGGAAAAATGTTTTTTTAAAATAAAATTAACCATTAAAACATTGTTCAGATAACATAGTAGTGGATTAACGTGCAATAGCTTGCAAAAAACAAACAAACAAAATACTATAAACCGATGTAAGGCGACAAAAACAATTAAATAAAATACTATAACCTGCTGTAATGCGACAGTACACCAAGGGAGACAATGATTGACCTTGACCCTAACATTGAATTAAGTTAAAGTTACCTTGGTGGTTTGGGGGATGCCGAGCAGGAAGCCAATCAGACAGCAGATGAAGGCGAAGAGTGTTTTGCGCTTGCGTAGAACGCGCGGGAACATGTCCGAGATACCGCTGATTACAGTTTCCATCATGGCAAACTGAAAAATGATTATAGATGTACATAAACATTACGGACATAAGACGTTTTATTGTCCAAAAACGTGAAAAGGTGCTGTGCGACAGTGCGAAACATGAAACAAATAAAGGATTTTTTTTTCGTATAAAGCAGTAAGAACGATCCGCCGACTTGCATAATCCACTTACCAACATCCTATGCCAACTATTCCAAACGGTATTAACAAATTATCCTATCTTAATAAAGTAATTATTTGAACGGAAATGCTAAAATTGGCACCTGGACATCCATCACGGGAACAAAGCTCGTCGAGTTAATCTTTAAAGCAGAGCCCTTTCCCCTCCTTCCCCCCCCCTCTCTTCTCTCCTTGCATTAAACAAGTAGAATGGTTCCGCGATTCCACAAAAAAGCTGATTCTCGATAGCACAGCGATAGATAACAAATTGCCATTTGTTTAATAAATGGGAAGGTTGAGAGCAGACTGCGGCTTTGACCAAACTAATCGTCCGCTCAAACGGTTTGTTCTCAAACGGTTTGTTCTCAATCAGCTTGTTCTCACACGGATTGTTCCCAAACGGTTTGTTCTCAAACGGCTTGTTCTCAAACGGCGTAAGAACGCACAAGTAAATCGAAACGATATACATGTAGGTGTAAGATAGGTGAAGGTTCTGCTTATAATAAAATAGGCCTATGTCAATGTCTTCCCAGTTATAATACTGTATTTTTCTATGTAAATGAAGATATCGTAAGGTCGTGGTATGGGGTTTTGGAATAAACCGTTTGAGCTGCTGATTCGTTTCGCCTAAGACACAATGCGATCCCATCCTTCCGTCTATGATACATGGACTGTACGCTACTACTGCTACCGTTATGCCATCGAGGAGCCACTTTCTTTTTTTGCTATCGCGGATCCATTCTACTTTGTTAGTGACCCATGTGAGCAGGGGCAAAACTAACTATTTTCACAAAGCGGACCTTTAAAAATAGAGAAGAGCTTATATTTAATGTTTCAAATTACACTGAAACTGAATTCTGGTGCAAGAAGACATATTTTGGGCGCGAGGAAAAAGAGGAAGCGAAAGAGATGGAAGACGACAATCAAGAAGAAGAAGTCGAAGCTTTAATCGGATAAAGGTTTTAGGATTGGCTTAATCTTACAATCTGTTCTTTAACGTTATGGACTTTAGTTCAGTGTTCCAGATGACGCACAATTGTGAGTCAATTAGGCACAAAATTTGAAGGGAAAAAAAAAACTAGCAAGAAAATGTGTATGTGTGCATCCTGCGGAAGTACAAAATTTCCCCCGAATCGCTGAAGTCGAAAATATGACAAATAGTGGCCAACTAATTCGCTGCAAGCCCCTCAACGAACACTTCCATAGCAGTCGGTTCAAGGTGGGGTCGCGAATTTTCGCTTTTAAACTCGCATGCGGGCGCTTGTACACTTCCTCTATGCAATTATGTCGCTGCGCACCACATTGAAGATTCTCAAAATCTGCCAAAGAACTCATACATTTAGACAACTGAGAGTCCCATGGACCCTTTATAAATATATATGCATTCAGTAAGGATGCTTTTCCACATTAATTTTCATGACTGATTCCACTTCTTAGTGAGAACCTGGTTTTACGAAGCTAGGGGTGAACATTTGTACGTAAAAATGACAAGGCAAAAATACAAAACGTGTGCTGAATTATTTATTTTGAATGAATCGTTTTGTTTTGTTTTGTTTTGTTGTTTCTTTTGGGTGGGGATGGGGGAGGAGGGGAACACTGTAGTTTTAACAATAACTAAGCTATAATGTTAATAACTAAAACATGTTCAAAACTGGATACATCAAACTATTCGCCCTCACTCCCTTTCATACTCTTATTCACACTCTTCAGAAGAACAAGAACAAGAAGAACGGATTCAGAATTAGACATTTTATTTACAACAAAGATGGAGATGTATGGTTATGGCCTAATCTCACAAGAAGAAAGGATCATACAGAGGAAGTGGTAATACACTGACCTGACTGTCGAGGCCAAGGGTAAGGATCATACAGAAGAAGTGGTAATACACTGACCTGACTGTCGAGGCCGAGGGTAAGGATCATACAGAAGAAGTGGTAATACACTGACCTGACTGTCGAGGCCGAGGGTAAGGATCATAAAGAAGAAGAGAAAAGACCACAGAGACATCGCAGGCAGCTTGGTGATGCCATCAGGGTACGCCACAAATGCCAGACCAGGACCTAGAGAGAGCAAAAATTCATACAATTCATCACTGTTAAGTGCATACTAACAAAACAGTCCTATCCCATCCTATCCTATTCTATCCCATAACTCGGAGGTCGTAGGGGCACCACCGATGATCGTTTAACCAGCGTACTCCATCTTTCCCCGTCCTCAGCAACCCTGATTGTTTCGCTCAGTGTCAAACCAGTCCATTCTCGAATGTTGTCCTCCCACCTCTTTTTCGGTCTCCCTCTTCTTCTACCTCCTTGCACTGTGCCTTGCAAGATGGTCATTGCAAGACCTGATGATCTGGTGACGTGGCCATACCATCGGAGTTTACGTTTTTTCACCACTGTGAGCAGGTCATCGTGTTGTCCAATGGCAAAACAGTAACAACACAAAATAACTTCATATTCGACAGCATGTTTTATTCTCCAGCAAAGCTCCTACCTATCAACGTCTTGGCCCATTGTTTTATTCTCCAGCAAAGCTCCTACCTATCAACGTCTTGGCCCATGCAAGGAGTACATTTCTCCAAAGGCCAGTTGGTAGTAAATTCTTCCAGCCGTTTCATTTCATTACCGTTTTAAAAAAAAAACAAAACAAACAGTTTTATTGTAATTTTTATAAACACATGACTGTGTACAAATAAAATAGTAATTTATCTGGAACATACAAGTATCGAATAACATTACATCACCAGTACTAATAGGAGATACCTAGGAATAGTAATTAGATTAAAAATATTTACTATTACTTATTTTTTTTAAATTTTTTTTAGAGAGAGAAATGTGTAGTCTTACACATGTTATTTTATCCAAATGAAAGAAAGAGAAAGACAGAGAGAGAAAGGGAGATAGATAGGAAGAAAGAAAGAAAGAAAAAGAGGGACGGAGGGATGGAGAGCGAGAGGGAGAGAGAGATGGAGGGATGGAGAGCGAGAGAGATAGAGAGCGAGCTTGATTTAGATTTCTTCTGGCTATGCCGCATATCCCTAAATCAGCGGGTCATCAAAATGGACGATGTGAAGAAGTGAAAAGTTACAATCAGACAGCTGCTGATTGGTTGCTCATTCCCGACGCCATCTTTGCCAGCTTTGCGCCGAACAGTTTAGCTAGGGCTAGCCCGGTTCATTACTTCGGTCAGTGTCCGATTCTACATGATTAGTTACGTATCGACCGGGCCACGCGAAGGTACACCACGTACACACCGAGAGAGACAGAGAAGATGTCCTCTACAATCTGTACTTACCGCTGTCGGCCACTTTGGATACATCCTGATTGGTAACGTGCGCCATGTGACCCAGCAGAGCGAAAATGGCGAAGCCAGCGAAGATGGAGGTGCCGCTGTTTATCAGAGCCACCGTTATAGCGTCCCTGTACACAATAATGATGGAGTCACAAATTATCTGGATGATCACTGGAGAGAGAGAGAGAGAGAGAGAGAGAGAGAGAGAGAGAGAGAGAGAGAGAGCGGTTGATGATATGATGATAATGATGATGATGGGGAGGAGGAGGAGGAAGAGGAGGGAGGTGGATAGGCCAACAAATAGTCAACAAATATCAATCTTGACAAGTGTCCTATCATATCCTATCCTATCCCATAACTCGGAGGTCGTAGGGGCACCACCGATGATCGTTTAACCAGCGTACTCCATCTTTCCATGTCCTCAGCAGCCCTGATTGTTTCGCTCAGTGTCAAACCAGTCTATTCTCGAATGTTGTCCTCCCACCTCTTTTTCGGTCTCCCTCTTCTTCTACCTCCTTGCACTGTGTCTTGCAGGATGGTCTTTGCAAGACCTGATGATCTGGTGATGTGGCCATACCATCGGAGTTTACGTTTTTTCACCACTGTGAGCAGGTCGTGGTGTTGTCCAATGGCTTGTGTGATGGTCTGTCGGACTTCGTCGTTGGTGATGTTTTGAGTATAGGAAATGCCCAGAAGTCTCCTGTAGTACCTCATCACCATGCTTTGTATTCTTCGTTGACAAGTGTAGTATTTGAAATATTAAGTCTTCAGCTGTGCATACACGAATTACAATACAATACAATACAACGTTATTTTCCTACAAAACCCAGAAATTTGCATTTGCCACACCGTCTGTGCATGCAATAACATAAGTAAAGACAAAACAAAACAAACAAAAACCCCACAAAACAACAACAACAACAAAACGGCAACAATGAACTGAAGGGCTGTTTATATTAAAAAAAAACTCTAGCTAGACTCGTACTATAATCTTACCTGTAACAGTTGTTTTTGAACGTGTTGTAGCTGGCCATGGTAAGGAGACCACCAAAACCCACACCCAGCGAATAGAAGATCTGTGTGGCAGCATCACCCCACACCTAACAACAGAAACACAATGGTGTAAGGGCCCCCCGCATAGGTAGGTTTATAACGATGGGGCATTCACAAATCTTTCAGTTGGAGAACTATTGGGATGCGCTGAAGAACGGTTTCTTCAACGCTGTGGAATAACGCGGCGGAGAAGCCAAAACACTCTTTTAGTACACTGGTCAACGGTGAAGACACCTTTTACCTTCTCCTTGTCCGATTGTTGACATGTAGATTAATTGCTGCCATTAAGAGAAGGGATTATTTCCATTGAAACTTTTGTGCGTGGAGGCGCATTTAGTAAGCATATGAAGCAGACGTTAACAATTGAAACATTAGAAACAAAGATGACAGTAAAGATTTGGTGTCTAGGCTAATGAAAACAGATTTTTGATATGACATAATTATATCGCATGGCCACTCTGGCTGCCTGGTTGTACCTTCGATGGAAACCCAGATTTTATTAGAAAAAGACACTTGGCAACATCAAAAATCCAAAGAGGATGAAGTAAAGAGCTGTTCGAACAAATTACATATAGTGTGTTCACAACTGATGAATACAATACAATACAATACAATACAATACAATACAATACAATACAATACAATACAATACAATACACTTTTATGGTCCAACTTTCATCTTACATAAAAGCGGACATTTGCCTTTAGTATGGAGCGCAAACTTTGCATAAAATAGAAAATTGAGAAAATAAACATTTTCCCATGCAATAACAATCATATGGCTCAGCTGGAAATGCTCTCTCTCTCTCTCTCTCTCTCTCTCTCTCTCTCTCTCTCTCTCTCTCGCTCTCTGTGATGATATTCTGGGGAAGATACGTTTATCTTACTAGGGGTTAAGACTTATTGAAAGAGGGGCGTTAGGCTACCACTATCGATCGTTCTTTTGCCAGAATTCCAGAGCGATGTGAGAGACTGATCACGGTGCTTGGTCACATAAAATTTATATTTGTTCTCGGGCTTTTTAGTATCATTTGGCTCAATTTGAGAAACGCTCATTACTAATCAAAAGACTAGGTTATTATGTATTAAGAGAAGAAAACTAAGAGATACACAACAATACAAATAGAATGACACCAGTCGTATGTATGTGATTTCAACTTTTATATAGGCAACAAAACTTTAACATTTCTGCATTAAACTGTAAATTGATAATTAATATAGTTCGATATGCTGGGTATTTCATTCAGCAGGTCTTCTTCATCCTATGCAAAGCGAGTCTAAGATTGTTCAAGAGGGTGACTATTTTCTCGAGGTTTAGAACTCAGTTTGCATTTGTGGGAGACTTAGATGCACTGCTGTTGAGTGTGCTTGAGTCCTTGTTCTTCTGAGGGAGTCTTGACCCTCAGGTTGATCTGGTGAGTCGGGTTAGTCTTGTAGCTACGAGGTTCGGACGTGGAGAGGTAGAATCTAGGTTGTTCTCCTTCTGTACCACGGGAGCAAGTGTCATGCGTTTGTCTCCACAGACCGTCCCAGAGCTGACCTGTAAAAGTCAGAGCTCTGGCTGCAATATTCTCGTCAGATATGAGTGTGCTGTCTCCTCTGCAAAGTGTCCATAGCATCAAACACCTGCAAGGTTCCCATATGCACACTTCGATCCGAATCTTAAGGCTAAGATACATCAATCCACATGCACAATGTGTCAGAAACAACAATCGGTTTCTGTAAATATATATCATGAACATATTATTAATACATGGCAATCAATATAATATAAACATACACGTATCAAAACTACTAGCGTTAACTTACTCTTAGACTCTGGGATTCGTGAAACTGTCTTTTAGTCTCTAGCACTCTCTCGATGAGGTGGAGATAGGCGGACACTGCAGTTTGTTCCTTTGGTTTGACCCTCGCAGCTTCTTAGTTAGTATTCGACTGACGAGCTAAGATTCTGGGGCTCAAGGTTACTATGCAGGGGTTCTATTTCCTCTGACCAATCATTTAATTCTCGTTTCTTAATCTCGTTTCTACGGGACTACATTTGAATATCCTTTCTTTGAAAATCTTCCCCACCTGTTATTGGGAGACACCCTGGGTTATGCCAGACGTCGTGTCAGCCGCCACAGTCTAGATCGAATAGAGATATGGGTCTCGGAAGCTACTTAGTGCTGTAGGAGACCCTGGTCATCTCGGTGGAGTAAGCTAGTTAAAATTCTTGGTTTAGCCAGGTCTGTCTGCGTGACTGTCTGAAGGAAGTTAATTTAACATGTGTGGGCTTCTCTTTAGAAAAAACGTCAAGTTTTAATCGATGCTATCTATTTCGCGCTAAGCTAATTTACTACATTTTGTCGTCAAGATTTCTGCTGTTACACTCTCTCTCTCTCTCTCTCTCTCTCTCTCTCTCTCTCTCTCTCTCTCTCTCTCTCTCTCTCTCTCTCTCTCTCTCTCTCTCTCTCTCTCTCTCTCTCTCTCTCTCTCATTTGCTTCTCGTAATAAAATATTGAATCTGAATCTAAATATGAATCTCTCTCTCTCTCTCTCTCTCTCTCTCTCTCTCTCTCTCTCTCTCTCTCTCTCTCTCTCTCTCTCTCTCGCCTTGATCCACACTCACACATCCACACCCACCCACATATGTACAAACACACTAAATGATCCGTCAATACAACGTACAAGTAAATACATAATAAACAATAATAACATAACAATAGTGCTTAAATTAAGTTGCACATACACACACACTCATACACATAATGAATATATAATGAATACATATAATATACGTACATATATACAATAATGCAAAATATTCTACATTCGTCAAAATGAATTCCCCCCATGTAAGCTTCCATACACACACATTGCCTTAACCCATCACATGCCAACTGCACTGTAAAGACCATGAACTCATTAAAATATCTAAAGAGTGCATAAAAATCATCAAAAATAGATGTGAAAGTTAAGATTCTCAATTAAACAAACAAAACTGACTAGGTAAAAGATTTAGCGATTGTTGAGGATTGAGATTGCACTAGGGATGAAATAATTCTTGTGTCATTTTTGTCTAGCGAGCGGTATTCCAAGCCTTCGACCTGACGGCAAGTACTGAAAACAATAATACAAAGGATGGGAGGTGTCGCATATGCATTTTTCCTAGTAGCTGCGTGTACAGTTCACTCGGTGGTTTGTGTTGGATGCCCGTTATTTTGCCCGTCATGTTTACCACACTATTCAAGCGTGATGTCTCCCTAACAGTGGGCAGGCCAAACCACATTATGATGTTGAAGGTGATATTGCTTTCTACTTGGCTGCGGTGCATCGACCAAAGGACATTACTACTTACACCAAAGGCTCAGAGTTTCTTAAGCAAATAAAGACGCTGATGGGCTTTCTTACAGACCGCATCTGCGTTATCCTAAAATGATTCTTTATCATCAATAACAGTGCCAAGAAATTTAAAATTGCTGATCTGTTCTATCGCCTCATTATCAATAATGGTACAGGATGCAGTCAATATAAAAATTTCAGAAATAAAACTTCGATTTTCTTCTGTCTTCTAATGGCGATCTCCCTGTTTTTACACCTCCTGTTTGAGTGATGTATGTGTATTTGGTGTGTGTGAGGATAAATGAGACAGGTGAGCGTGTATGTTGGTATAGATCGCCGCGCTTTGAGCCTTGGGGAAAGGCGCGTACATAGCATCCTGTATAATAATAATATAAAAAATAATTATCAATAATGATAGGTGTGTTGCACGGGCTTCTCCTTTTGCCCCCCCCCCCCCCCCCCCCAAAAAAAAAAGTTCTTTTGGTTTTGAAATGTCGAGATTGAGAAACCATGTATTCAGAGTTTCTATCTGAAGAAAGTACAGAGCCAGAGGCTATTAGACTAATGAAGTATATTAGACTAATGAGGTATATGAGACTAAAAGACCTAACAAAAACGATTACTTACAACACTAATTAGGCACTTTGTTTACAAATAAGCTATTTACTTATAGGCTTGTATTGCGTAAACAAAACTGGAATATCATTTGGACCCACCTTGGCCTCAGCCAGTAACTCCCACTTGGGGATGACGTAGAACTTGATGCCCTCCAGATGTCCTTCTAGCGTCACACCACGCACCAGAAGCACGAGCAGGATGACGTAAGGGAACGTCGCGGTGAAATACACCACCTGCACACATAGCAGCATCCTCATCACCGTCGTTATCATGGTCAGCACCATCTTTGTCATTATAATATAGGCCTACCCATCCCACCCCGGTTTATCTAAGGATCCATTCCACACAAAAGTATTTTTATTTATTTATGTAGGTTAAATTATTGATGCAAAACATCTAACGGCAATCATATGAATCGTTGAGCATAATTCACCAAACTCGTCGCAAAACCAATGCTCACTGCAAACCAGTTAAATCGCGACTTAGAGATTGATCTGGCTGTGCCCTTGAGACTGACCTTGCCGGAAGACTTGATGCCCTTCATGAGGCAGGCGAAGATGAGGAGCCAGGCCAAGGCCAAGGTCAGGATAAGCTTGAGGGAGATGCCGCCGAGCTGGCCCATGTCAGTGGCCTCGTGGAGTCGCAGCACGTACTGGCTGTAACCACGAAAACACATCATGTAACCGTGACTATACAGAATGCAGCCATGGTTACGCACGCACACCGTAATCATGGCAGTCAGTACATTATTCTAATCGAGATAGTCCGAGAAGCTGGGTCGATATAGTATAGGTCTATAGACTATTCGTTATGAATTACTAACTGACTGACCAACAAAGACTTGTTTTGTTGTCTTTGTCAATTAATAAGTCCTCATATGGACCACAAATAGCACTTTCGCATAATACACATACTCTCCAACCAGAATCCACTAAGATTTTCTATCAACTGACTACCAAAGCAACGGAATACTTGATAATAAGGGGGAAAAAAATATAGATCCCACAAGAGCACTCCAATAGAGATTCGAACCCACGGACTTTCGAACTGCAAGTAAACATCTTTAACTAACTGCGAGCTAACCCACACCGGCAGACGACTAACAAACTACACGAATTTAGAAGCTTATGACTCACCGGATCGATAATACTAATGGAAAACACAAATTAGTCAATATGTTCGCGTTTCCATACCGGATTTATTTTTTCTGCTACTTGTATAGTAAGGGTGCACACACCCCAAACTGGGCGGTGAGCACAAGACGCCAAATATCAGTACCAAACTGTGACACCACTCAGGAAATATCAGACGTGGGGACATACTAGCACCACCAGGTTATATAGTTGGGTGGGGTGCACTAAACGGGGGGGGGGGGGTTAACTCTGAGGTAATCAGAGGGCGATCTGACAAATTCAATGAGCCAATAACCAACCCAGTATAATCAACCTACACGATCTTATCTGAAATCCCCGATACAATAGTAGTATGTTCTACCATTGAACCCAGTCTCATGACGCTGTAAAGTGAGCCATTCCCACAAGCATCCAATCGATCCTTAAAATCATCTGAACCACAGTCTTCGTCCCACATCATCATCATCGACCCTTCGTGTCCATCATCATCACCAACAACAAGCAACAACAACAACAGCAGCCCCAAAGCATTAAGTAAAAGCAGTCTTGGAAAGAAGCAAAAGAAATCATCATCATTATCAAGGCTGTCCGACACACGTCCACTTCTTCGTCAACTTTCAGTAAATAGTAATATAGTATGTGACGGACCACAAACGAAGGCGGGCCTACAGACATTAGTCCATGCCACGCGCGCAAAAAATGACAATCTCAGCAAAGCTTACGACGTGCTCCCAACATATCCTATCTATCCTATCCCGTAACTCGAAAGTAGTGGGGGGTAACACAGATGATCGCTTAAACAACGTATTCCATCTTTTTCTGTCCTCAGCATTCCTCATGGCTTCATTCAATGTCAAGGTAAAGTTGCTGCGCCCAACAAAATAACTCAAATCCGACATCTGGTCGTAAATTTATATCTATCCTATCCTATCCTGTCCTATCCCATAACTCGAAAGTCGCTGGGGCATCATAGATGATCGTTTAACCAGCGTACTCCATCTTTCTCTGTCCTCAGAAGTCCTCATGGCTTCACTCAGTATTAAGCCAGTCCATTCTCGAGTGTTGTCTTCCCACCTCTTTTCCTCCCTTCTTCTTCTGCCTCCTTGTACCGTGTCAGCAGGATGGCCTTTGCAAGTCCTGATGCTCTCGTGATATGACCTACCATCGGAGGTTCCGTTTCTTCACTACTGTAAGCAAGTCATCGCGTTGTCCAATGGCTTGTGTGATGGTATGTCGGATTTCACATCTCTATCTGCGGTAGTACATGTAGGCAAAAGTGGTAAACAATTTGTGCAGTGATCAAGACAGTAGATTTACTTTAAAGGTAGTGAATGGATGTAAAGTAGTGTAAAGTGGGCAATGCATATGGCTCAAGGGTAGTAAATGGATTCCAGAATTGGAACCATCTTCTTTTTATGTCATTGTGTTTCATTGGGTCCCAACATTGGATCAACAATAAATGAAAGGGGAATAATCGAGCAAGGTCTGTTGTGGCATTTAGTCGCTTATTTCCCTTTATATGTGCCTAGTTGCTAACCCCCACCCCCACCCTCCCCTTCTTCCCTTCCCTCTCCCATTTTTTTAAAAACTGTGTTGTAATGATGCTTCTATCAGACCCGTCCCCCATCCTCCCTACCCTACCCCCCCCCACTCTCCTCCGAAATTTTATGATGGACTGAGCGATGGCCGTGGCTGAACAATGTAGTAAAAGGATGTCAGTCTGTGGTGCGTTATACAAGTGACCATTAGATGGAATGGATTGGATATTTTATAAATTTAAAAGCCTGAATTAGATTTTGACCTACCTTTGATTGCTATCATGGATTCAGTCTCGTTGAGCGCTTTGAAATCCGGGTAAGGTTTCTCTCTGCACTGTGCAGTAGCCCACTCAGGGTCGCAAGTGTACCAAGGCAGGTCGTTGTCCAGGTTGACGAAGGACACGAACATATAATAGATGGCGTAGGTGATGATGACGTTGTAGTAGATGCACACCACACCGCTGATGATGCACATCGCATACCCGATGCCTGCGCGAGAAAACCAAAGTCCCAAAATTAAGCCTACAAATAGAAGAAAACAACTTCTTATATATAGCTTTGCTTGATTGATTGATTGATTGTTGCTTTAGGTCCAGCGGACTCTTCCGAGCCAAATCAGGACCGGACAACCCCCGATCCGCATAAAAGATCTGCTGAAAAAACCCTAGTGGGAAAATTAAAGGCCCTCCACCGGCCAGTCACTTCACAATAAAGACATCCCACGCAGGGGACGCTGAGGCTTAACCCCAACTACTCGAACCCCCGGTTACAAAAACAAAATAGAATACAAACATCATTATAAATTATCAACAAAACATATACATATAAAATGCCTATATTGCTAAATAATAACATCATAGGAAGCCCTAGTGACCACCCGGCAGAAAGCGTCCAACACTCCCAAGCTGATCCAACAGACCTCATACACAAACAAGGAGTCTTGTCCAGGAAGAGTTTTCAAGAAAAAAGGTAGGTCATTGATCTAGCGAAGAAGAAGATAGTATAGCAGAGTGATAGGACAGAGCAGGAATGGGAAAGAGTAAATGAGGAAGACAGCGACAGTGGGAATTTAAAGCACTAAATTTCCAGAAAGTGGGGACACTATTTATACTGAAACACCCGGCACTCCAACGGGGGTACTGTTGCCGCAGTGAATCGGTCATGCCTATAAAGGAAAGACAGGTTTTCAACTGGGGCTTTCACTTTTCCCTTTATAGGTTAGAACAATCTACAGTGGCAAGATTGCTCATGACCCCAAGGGGTATAGCTTTGCTTTGCAACCTCAAACATTTACTAGGTGCCGGTGTCTGCCTCACAATGTCCCAGAATTAATTTCTAATTTCATAAACCGAAAATGGGACATTGTTTGGTAGGATATAGGCTACATGTGCATACATATGGCCCAATGCGTGGCCACCAAGAAAGTAGTTCGCTAAAATCCAGTTTAGTTAAGCTTAAATGGGTTGTTCTTATTTATAGCCCCAAGCACCCATTTGCTGTGAATTTGTGTAGGTGCATGGTAGCACTCACCCGTCAAGATTTGTTCAAGTCCGTGCAATAGAATGCACAGACTAGACCTCGGTTTATACACTCATTCGAACGACCTATCCGCCCAACCACCAAACAGCCCTTCAGTGCATCAGTCAACCAATAAAACAGTCAATCAATATTTAAGCCAACAAAACAACCGATCACCCACTACTGAAATGGGCTGTACTCACCGGCAAAGGCAGGACTCATCTTCCACACCGTGATGGGACCTTCGGAGGCGAACTGACCGAGGGCCAGCTCCAGAAAGAATAGAGGTAATCCAGCGATGGCCAACATGATGATGTACGGGAACAGGAAACTAGCTGTAACAGAGTTGATCTTTTCTTTCAATCATTGGTTCAAGTAACCGTGCACATCTCAGCATCTGTCCTTTCAAGAAGAAGGAAACCACCCATCTAGGGTTAGAAATATGATGTAAAAAAACAAAAACGTGTTTTAGTTTTGTTGTACTACCACCACCACCACTACTACTACTACTACTACTACTACTACTACTACTACTACTACTACTACTACTACTACTACTGCTGCTGCTACTACTACTACTACTACTACTACTACTACTACTACTAGTAATAATAATAATAATAATAATAATAATAATAATAATAATAATAATAATAATAATAATATGATGATGATGATGATGATGATGATAATGAAGACGACGATGATGATAATGATGACATTGGTGATGATGATGATGATGATGATGATGATGATGATGATGATGATGATGATGATGATGATGATGACGGACGACGACGACGACAATGATGATGATGGTGATGATGAGTGCAACATGCGCGCTTTTCCCCAAATCATCAATCAGACTCCAAGAGCGGCGATCTGTACCAAAATACACGCTCTCATACATGTTTCACCCATTCTCACACACAACACAAACAATCAACTATCACTCACACACGTAGTATAAAGGCAAGTCGCTGTTAGAAGACGATAAGAAATCGCGAATTGCTATTTGTTGAAAGTTTAGATTGATTTGAAAACATGTTTTGTTTTGTTTTGTCCGATTTGTTTTGCAGATTTTTTTTTGTTTAATGGCGAAATGAACCTAAGTAGAAAAGCCAACAATATAGCAGGAAACTACAAAAAAAAAAAATTAAAATTCTTGCGCCGACAGACGCACTATCTAAAACACGACACGTTCTGTGTTTCTTGCTTTGGCAGGTCAGAAACACCCTGAACTGAAACTGTCTCCGCTTGTTTCGTGATTTACTTCGATTTACGCTAAACTTTTTCGTTTGCATTACTTTAAACGACGGGAGGTCTACTCACCACCGCCATTTCTGTAGGCTAGGTAAGGAAAGCGCCACACGTTGCCAAGACCCACTGCATAACCCACACACGACAACAGGAAGTCCAGCTGCCGCCCCCAGCTTTCTCTTTCAACCTGAAACACAGAGACCCTTGACATTAAGTTACGACGCGATAGGATACGATACAATCCGATTCGAAACCATACCATATGATACATACTACACTACACTACACTACACTACACTACACTACACTACACTACACTACACTACACTACACTACACTACACTAAATACAATACAGCTTTATTGTCCGATAAAACCCAGACATTTGTGAGAAATATGCCTGATACCGTTCTCAATTGCTGTTTATCTGTCAGAGAAAATGGTGGCACAGAAGGCTATGAGTAATTTATTACTCCAATATTGGGGGGGTGGCCTCCCTGTATTTAAATATGGTCTCTGTGAAGATCTCGGAGTAACCGTCCCCTGTATAAAGTGTATAAACTGTATAGAGTGATTGCAAAATAAAATGTTGTATCTTCAAGTACGTCACAAATAGCGGCAAAGTTCTTGTCGTGACGTCATCTGATCCTCTATTAAATCGTATTTCATTTTCAATATTGTTATATGACAGTCCTATTTTACTACAGTTTTATCAAATCAGTTGTGTCAAATGTCCAGACAAGAAAAGACCGAGGAGAGTGGTAAGAAGAAGAGTATGAAGAAGTTATATCAATAACCAAATTGATCTTTTCTTTCAATCATTGGTTCAAGAGGGAACCGTGCACATCTGTCCTTTCAAGAAGTATATAACTTGCAAGTTGTAACTTACAAGTTGTAATGAGAAAAAGAAGAAGAAGAAGAAGAAGAAGAAGAAGAAGAAGAAGAAGAAGAAGAAGAAGAGCAACAACAACAACAACAATAACAACAACAACAACAACAACAACAACAACAACAACAACAACAATAACACCTTTTCCATTACTTGGACAATGTATACGCTACTAAAAGGAAGAAGAGCAACAACAACAACAACAACAACAACAACAATAACACCTTTCCCATTACTTGGACAATATATACGCTACTAAAAGGGACATACTTTGAACACGCCTCCACGACATATTCTTTTAACATTCACAGTGGGTGTTGTTCCACTGGGGGAAAAAAAAACAACTTACCAATAACACTAACTTTGAAAAGTATATTATCTTTTTAAATGAATAAATTCCGTAGGTTTTGTGCCTATTAATAGCAACAGCCGTTGGCTAGCCAGCCAACATTCTAGAGCTAAAAATAACCAAGACCAAATCCTGTAAGAGAAAGAACCTGTAAAAACAGTTGCTTATAAGGTTCTTCGTTTTAGGTTGGTAAAATAGACCTTACCCTACCACGGACACTGTTACTTTGAGACGCGCATGGTGGTGCGTGTGGGACGCGCACGATCTGATCGTTTTGTTTTGCAAAGCATTCAATAATAGAATGTATTTACCTTTGATTTAATTTTGTGTTGTTATTAGAAGAAGCTTTGTATAACGTTGATAATTTTCGTTGGTCGATATTATTGAAGAATTCTCTAGAGTTGCTTGTTTACTATCGATTGAATCTTCGCGATAAATGTAGATAGCTGAGAAAATTCTTGAACGGTAAAGGAAGTTGTATGACGTAAGACAGTGATGACGAAGTTAATTTTGATTGGTTGTAGTGCGTCACGCTCAAATGTTCTGACCTTCTCTGGAGTATAGAGAGACTATATAAGTGCCGCACCGTTTCAATCGTCCCCTATACGCTTATGTGTCCGGGGACGTTAATCTATAAAACTAAACTAAACTAAACTAAAAGGAGAGAGTTGAAAGTTGAAAGTTGTTGAGAAAAAGGGGGGGAAAGCGATTGTATGCAGTTGTTGATGTTCGCTAAATAAAGTTGGAAAACTTCATACGACGACTCCTGTCTTGTTGCTGAGTGAACAGGTTGCGTGGATAAACGAATCTGAGTTACACCTATCAGGATTCAAGCATCGGGGCTGAATCGACTACTGATAAAAAACAACAACGACGAGTGTAACAGACACCAAAGACGCACACTTCAAGCCGCGTGGCTCACTCAGTAATAGGGTCAAAGATCACACGGCTAAATTGTTAAACCCTTATGAAATAACTCCCTGCCAAAACCTAAATTGAAAATTCAAACTTTAGCGAATGGTTTGAACAATGAAAGCCCACTTTATCATTGTTAATTTTAATAACAATGCCAATTTTAGAGTAAATCCTTTTTTTCGCGAAAAGTAAACATAGCCTTCGAATTGCGACCTTTTAAACACTAAACGAACATAATTTATGCATGAAACGTTGCTTGAGTTTAATGAAGGAGTGTAGACCTAGGCAAGATAGGCGTACATGGGGCTCTTCCTGTAAATTGTTTACTCGCTACGACTGCATTAATCAGTGTGGTGTTATTTCAGCCCGTCGTAAGTGAATAGCTATTGTATATGATTTTGAACTTTTGACTTTGACCCATTTGAATACCTGCATAAGTTTTGGCGCCGAAGTACGTTGAAATCTATCCTATCCTATCCTACCCTATCCTATTCCGTAACTCGAAAGTCGTTTGGACACCACAGATGATCGTTTAACCAGCGTTCTCCATCTTTCTCTGTCTTCAGCAACCCTCATGGCTTCGCTAAGTGTCAAGCCAGTCCATTCTCGAATATTGTCTTCTCACCTCTTTCTCTGTCTCCCTATTTTTCTGTCTCCGTGCACCGTGCCATGCAGGACGGTCTTTGCAAGACCTGATGCTTTGGTGACGGGGCCATACCATCGGAGTTTCCGTTTCTTCACCGCTGTGAGCATGTCATCGCGTTGTCCAATGGCTTGTGTGATGGTCTGTCGGACTTCGTCGTTGGTATTGTGCTGGGTATAGGAAATGCCCAGAAGTCTTCTGTAGCACCTCATTTTCATGCCTTGCATTCTTCGTTGTTGGTCTGCTGTGAGGGTCCATGTTTCGCAAACGTATAGGAAGATGAAGATGACAAGAGAGCGCTGCAACCTTACCTTGGAGTGTAGACTGATTGTCCTCTCTTTCCAAATGCGCTTCAACTTGTGTGGACGGCAGTTGTTTGCGCTATCCTGTAGAGGATTTCCTTTCGGGACCCATTGTCTGACACAATGGCTCCTAAATAATTGAATCTGTGCACCGTGTTGAGGGATTGACCTGGGACTTTGATGTCAGTGTTGATGCCATTGGTGTTTGTTGGTCATCATTTTGGTCTTATCTGCACTTATTTTCATTCCATAGGCTCTGGAAGTGGTGTCATGCCTCTGTACCAGCTGTTCAAATTCCTGTTCCTTTCCAGCCAATCCATCAATGTCATCCTCAAAATGTAAGTTGGAGATTGCTCTACCCCTTATGCTGACTGTGACTTCATGATCTGAAGAGCATCTGACATGATTCGCTCCAGAAAAATGTTGAAGAGTGTTGGGGAGGGTAGGCTTTCTTGATACACGCCGATTGTTGTTCTGAAGAAGTTCCTGATGGCGCTGTTGTGGAGGACTGCACTGGTAACATTGTGATACAGGCTTTTGATGGACGTCCTATCCAGGATCGCACAAAGAACTGCTGCCCTGGCAAGGTTGAAGCCTGTTTGAAAAGACAGGACCATCAGTCTACACTCCAAGGTAAGGCTGCTGCGCTCCCTTGTCATCTCCATCTTCCTATACGCTTGCGAAACATGGATCTCATAGCAGATCTACAACGAAAAATACAAAGTATGGAGATGAGGTGCTTTAGAAGACTTCTGGGCATTTTCTATATCCAGCACATCACCAACGACGAAGTCCGACAGATACAAGCCATTGGACAGTGGTGAAGAAACGGAAATTCCGATGGTATGGCCTGCAAGGCACGGTGCAAGGAGGCAGAAGGAGAGGGAGACAAAAGGAGATGGGAGGCTAATATTCGAGAATGGACTGGCTTGACACTGAGCGAAGCCCGGAGAAAGATGGAGTACGCTGGTAAAACGATCATCTGTGGTGCCCCAACGACTTTCGAGTAACGGGATAGGATAGGATATGATAGGTCTGTCCTATAACAAACACCAAATGATTTTCAGTGAATTGTACCCGCTGCTACTATTGCACTCCCACGAGCTAGACTTTCTTGGATGCCTTCACATGAGACAGTGCCTCATCGACTACAGTACTCCTCTCTTAAGGTGACCCCCCACAGGACCAAATTTTTGTTTGATCTTATCCGAGGGGCACCCTAAACAGTCCTCTGATAAGATCAACTACCAGTAAAAAAAAAAAAGATCTTATACGAGGTGCTAAATTTTTGTGTCGTGTGACAGTGTGTGTGTGCGTGTGTGCGTGTGTGTGTGCATGTTGGTGCGCGCGTATGCATATATGCATTACTGTATATGTATTTTTTGTGCGTGTGTATGATGCATAAGCACACACTCCAACGAACGGATGCAAGCATGCATACACATACACACATTCTCACACACACACAAAAACATTGACGCGCACGCACGCAAATGAGAATAAAAAATAAAAAGCGTGCACCAAGACAGTTACTGGGTGTATTTGCAGAAAACCTTACACAAGTTTAAGTTTAACACATGCTTTATCGTTAGTGAATGAAGTCAATTCAGGGTAAGGTCCACTGTGGCAATACGTCCCGCTTTTGCCATTGTGCGAAATCTTCTCGATTTGACTCACTGGAAACAAAAACAAACAAACAAACAACAACAACAACAACAAATAATAATAATAATAATAATAAAAATAATAATAATAATAATAATAATAATAATAATAATAATAATAATAATAATAATAATAATAATAATAATAATAATAATAATAAGAGTGAACATTGGGTCACAAAATTTGACCAACAACATTTTTTTTCATGGCTGAGTACTGCTATTTTTTTTACAGATGCACGTACCCCCACCCCCTCCCCCCACTCCCATTTCTT
Organism: Oncomelania hupensis; assembly: GCA_036898135.1. Classification (NCBI taxonomy): domain Eukaryota; kingdom Metazoa; phylum Mollusca; class Gastropoda; order Littorinimorpha; family Pomatiopsidae; genus Oncomelania; species Oncomelania hupensis. Next base: position 48,181,733 of record CM072518.1, on the reverse strand, counting down.
TTATTTTCAGTATTATTATGATAAAGGTTAGGTGGAACTCAGTCACAAAAATTCCATCCAACATGATTTCAAAAGAAAAATGTGACAGACTTGCACAGCGTCCCACCTATGTGAACAGGAAATGACATCATAAGGAATATATGACATCATCTCAAAACAGGAAATGACATCATAAATGATGTCATCTGTGACATCAATTTCTTTTAAGCAGTAGACTCCTCCATTTGGGAACCAAAACGGGGTTGACTTTATCCGAGGTTTTCCCTTATGCAGGTGCCGCTAAGTGAGGAATTCTAAATGGTACAAAGAAGGTGTTTGGCGGGGACCAACAACCTGATTGATCTTATCCGCGTTGTGACCTTAAACGGTAGTGACGTTAAAAGAGAAGTCCTGTATTTCAAGGTGATTCCCCCCCCCCCCCCCCCCCCAAAAAAAAAAAAAATAACCCCTGCATTGCGTCATTGTTTGTGAACACCACAGTGGATAAAATGGCGATTGTAGCAAGAAATAAATTGTTTTAGGCTGTGTTTCTCTCCCTCCAAGCTACTGTTACTAAAACGAAAGAGATGATTTTTGACTTTAGGAGAGTCAAAGAGGTGGTCCAGCCAAGTGTTATTCATAATGAAGATGTTGAGATTGTTGACACATATTAGAATTTGGGCACAGTTTTTGACAGCAAGCTTAAATGGGATGTGAACACACAGTGCATTGTCAAACGGGGCCAACAGCGATTGTACCTTCTCCGGAAACTGAAGTCTTTCTCTGTGGATTCTAAGATTCTCAGCTTGTTTTATCAATCTTTCATTGAGAGCTTGCTGACTTTTTCGTTTGTTTGTTGGTTCCACAGCCTGACTGTGAGGGATAGGAATAGCTTGTCCAGCATTGTCAATGTCTGTTCAAAGATCATCGGTGTCAGGCAGAGAGACCTGGGTTCTTTCTGCGATCGGCAAATCATTAAGAAGGCGAACAGAATTATTTGTAGACCAGAGCATGTTCTGGAGGGGCGAATTCTCAGTGCTACCATCCGGGCGCCGTTTTGCCTTACCGGCCTGTAAGGGTAATCGCCGCTCCCACAGTTTTATTCCTTGCGCAATTCGACTGCTAAATTTGATGCGATCATCTCCGCTTTAACATTTTCCCCACCGCCCTACTGCAATGATGATTCATTGATGATATTCTTACCTTATTTTCTTACCTTCATGTTTTTATTTGATTTAACTGTCGGCTGTGAGTGTTCATGATGTGCGTGGTGTGTGTGTGTTTGCGTGTGTGTTTGGTTTATGTTTGTATGGTAGGACATGTGCTTATGAAATCGTGTGATAAACTTTTAAATTTCACAGTTTTTTAAACTTTTTAATGTATTTATTTATTTTAATAATATTAGCTGCTTCTAAATCTTGTAATTGCCCTATGTGGATAAATAAAGTTGTATTGAATTGAATTGAATTGAATTGTTGTCACCGACCTTCATATCAGAATGAAGGCTGCCATCTTGAAATGAAAATTATCGTACCGAGAACATTAGCTACGGATACGGATAGGCAGGCACCTCTAACTTTGTCGTACGACAGTGCCATCGATAGCGCCTATCGGTGGTTCATGAATTCCACAATAGGGGGTTATCGGAAGCTTTCTGTTTATCGAACCGGTAAAACTCTTATCGGAGGCTTCATGAATGGGACCCGCTGTACTATCGCGGACCACTAATTCCTCACTATCAAATATCCATTCAACTTGGTCAATGTTCTTTTGATTTTATTATTATTATTATTATTATTATTATTATTATTATTATTATTATTATTATTATTATTATTATTATTATTTTTATTATTATTATTATTTGCCTAAGGCTAAAAAAATCTGTTTACGGTATCCCGACCGACCCTAATTTGTTGGCCCGACCTTCAGCATTGTTTGGGATCACCTGAAAAAAAAAAGAAAAAAAATCGCACTCAAAGAGAAAAAGTAAAATAATAAACTAGAAAAACAAAACACAACACAACAACAACAAAAACACCAGCCAACCTACCAACATTTTTAAAATTTTTACTTTAAATTTTTTTTGTTTGGGGGGGGGGGGGGGAGGGGGGAGGATGTTTTTTGCTATGTTACCTTAAACTAACATCTTTTTTTCCTTCTTTTTTGCCTAAACGAAATGCAGTTATTTTTATATATTGTGCAAATGACCATGAATCCAAAATTGATCATGATAATGTCCGGCAGGGACATAATTGTGGTCCATGCGCAAGAGCGCCAGTTGGGCGAGACAAGTTCGAGCTCTTTATGCAAGGTTACGTTTTGCATGTTGGATTACGGTGACCAGCGCCTTGAGCCGCTCTTTGAGTTTGGTAAAAATCCTCACAGACACACACACGCGCGCGCACACACCCACACACACATATCTCTCTCTAGATAGATAGATAGATAGATAGATAGATAGATAGATAGATAGATAGATAGATAGATAGATAGATAGATAGGGTGGGCTAATAAAATGTTACCACTTTTAAATCGTAAATATATATATATTTTTTTAAATGAGAACGTTTTCAAACATTTTATTCAGAAAAATGTCCAAATTATCATTTGATACCAAACATAATTAATTTTTTTTAACTGGAATTTCCTCAAACAATTCTTTCCTGGAGATAGGCTTATCTCATGGCGCACAGACAACTCATGACCTACTCCCCTGATCTTTCACCCGCAGACTTCCTATGGCCTGGGGGAACATGAAGGAGAGAGTGTACTACAACAACCCACAGACCATTGGACCCCGAAGACCAACATCCGTCAGGAAATTCGGAGAATCTCACTTGAGATGTGTGGAAACGTCATCACAAACTTCAATGTGCGTGTTGCAACTGTAATCCAGAGAAGAGGAGCGTGGATTGAGCGTATCATCAATTATTAAACTGTGTACAGAACGAGTGAAAAAGTGGGAAACCTTTAGTATCAAATGATAATTTGGTGCTTCCGTGACATTTCTGTGAAGAAAATTTTCGAAAACGTTCTCATTGAAAAAACTTATGTACAATTAAAAAGTGGTAATATTTTATTGGCCCACCCCGTGTAACATAAATCTCTTGCGGATAGCACTTTTGAAATGTGTTACTGTACACGTCATTGTTGTCGTAAATATGCTTTGGTATCACTTGACGTAGCGGTAAAAAAAAAAACACAAACAAAAACAACGGCATGCCTATATAGACTCCTATAATTCGATTTTTAAAAAAAAATCTCTGTAGACCTTTTTTTTATTCTCTTTTTTTTCCCTTGTCCTCCTAATATGTTATGGAGGAGACCTTAGGGCGGTACACAATGTTTGTATGGCTGCAGATCAATCACCTCCAATGCAGGGTACTGTAGTATGGCGTACGAACAGGGTCAAACGCGCGATGAAAATTAGCGATGCTTTGCATCGATACTTTGTGAAAAGTATCGCTACTTTGCATCGCTCCGTTACGAAAGGATCGATCCTTTTCATCGCGCATTTCCGAGTTCTTCCGAATACACAGTATGCAAATTTTCTAAAAGTTTGATCGGAACTAAAGCGGAACACAAAACAGGCAATCGCGCCAATCTGCTTACTTTCCTTTCGCTTTGCGTTACTTGAAGCGGGAAGATGGATGTAGATATTATTTATTAACTAATATTAATTCTTATATTTAGCTATTTGGTAAAATTATATTTATTAATTACTTTGCTCTGCAAAGGACAATTGGAACTGCGGAATGTTACATAATACATGTATATTATTTCATTAGCTTGACCGATTTCAGTTTTGCAGAAACAGTGTGTTTCGCCTCGGTAAACTTCTGAACTGCGCGATGAAACTGCTCGAGCTAAAGTATCGATGCAAAGTATCGATACTTTTTAAGCATCGATACTTTTCAGAAAGCATCGATACTTTCGCAATTGGCGTTCCATTTGAGAAAATGAGCGATCATTTTGAGAAAAATAGCGATACTTTCCTAAACGGATGAATCCTTATGAGAATAGTATCGATGCAAAGCATCTCTACTTTTCATCGCGCGTTTGATCCTGTTCGTACGCCATACTGTAGCAGTGTGAGGCACGTAAAAGATTCAAAAACGAAGTGTCAATATTGGCAAATGTACTTCAGCATTGATAGTATCACAGTGCTATATTACAGAAATGTCATGCCAGCATGAGCACTTAAAAAGGAAAGTTTTTTTTTTTAAATCATAAAATACCCATCGTCTGGGGGACAGACAACCTTTAAAGAGTTTCTCTTTTCTCAGGGCCATAAATGTTAGGAGATCTCTGAGGTATTCTCCTTTCACTCGCTATTTCAAAAACTATAAAAACACTGTTCGAGTTCTCAGATTTATTTATACATGTATAATAATAATAATAATAGTAGTAGTAGTAGTAATAATAATAATAATAATAATAATAATAATAATAATAATAATAATAATAATTATTATTATTATTATTATTATTATTATTATTATTATTATTATTGTTGTTGTTGTTGTTGTTGTTGTTGTTGTTGTTGTTGTTGTTGTTATTATTATTATTATTATTATTATTATTATTATTATTATTATTATTATTATTATTATTATTATTATTTACGTTGGTTATTATATCGCCGTTCCGGTGGTAGACGAGAGAGAGAGAGAGAGGACTTAGGGGCCTCTCTTTTCTCAGGGCAATAGTTCAAAGGCGATGCTCCTGCTTTTCGTCCTCGTTCGTTTATTACCCTCCCTTGTTCTGAAAAGTGCCAAATTATAGGCAGGTACACAGTCACAGTTAGCTGGAAGAACTCGGATGACTGCTGATGCACAGCGTATCATTTCTCTGTACGTTTAGCGGTCCTATCCAAATACTTTACAGGCTCGTTTCTGCTAAACATTTCATCAGCAGTAGTAGTCACGTGTGCTATAACCCTAAGCTCCACCTAGTACAAAACACCTTTGTGTTAACGTACTTCAAAACAGTCAACAAACCTCGATATACAGGAGATAGGGTATGGAGAGAGAGAGAGAGAGAGAGAGAGAGAGAGAGAGAGAGAGAGAGAGAGAGAGAAGAGAGAGAGAGAGAGAGAGAGAGAGAGAGAGAGAGAGAGAAAGAGAGAGAGAGAGAGAGAGGGGAGAGAGAGAGAGAGAGAGAGAGGGGAGAGAGAGAGAGAGAAAGAGAGAGAGAGAGAGAGAAAGAAAGAGAGAGAGAGAGTGAGAGAGAGAGACAGAGACAGAGACAGAGAGAGACAGAGACAGAGACAGAGACAGAGAGAGACAGAGAGAGACAGAGAGAGACTTCGAAGACTGCTTTGACAATAAATAAACCTTGGGATTTTGATCCAGACCTGATTTGGCTCGGAAGAGTCCGCTGGATCTAAAGCAATAATAATGTAATGTAATGTAATTTAAATATAGTCTCTGCGAAGATCTCGGAGTAACCGTCCCCTGTATAAAGTGTATAAACTGTATAGAGTGATTGCAAAATAAAATGTTGTATCTTCAAGTACGTCACAAATAGCGGCAAAGTTCTTGTCGTGACGTCATCTGATCCTCTATTAAATCATAGTTCTTCTTTGACAAACCGCAAGAACACATAGAGAGAGAGAGAGAGAGAGAGAGAGAGACTCAGACTCAGACTCAGACTCAGACTCAGAACATTTTATTTACCCAAAGGATTAACATTTTAGGCCGAGGCATAGTCTTCCAACGTGTCCTTTGCATTCTTACACATCCACACGCATTCTGCAAACGACATCGATAAACAGTTAAAAATTATAGAATATATATAACAATTATGCAAAGAGAAAATAGAACAGAAGCTATAGTCATAATCAATTACACAAGCAAAGGAATATATATATATCTATAAAACACACAAAAAACATTGAACCAATACACTAGGCAACATGGTCAATACATCACATATAATTATGTACATTAGTCAGCAACTGAGGTTAGAAAATCTTATGCAGAACCATTCGATTGCGAACAGTTTAAGTGTTCCTTTACTGAGGATTTAAAAGAACTAGCAGTTTTACTGGATTTGACATTCGAGGGAAGAGAGTTCCACATAGAAGGCCCTACAAAACCAAAGCTAGTTTTATACAGGTCTATGCGTGCCGTGGGCAAGAGAAATCTCTGAGAACCATATCGCTCTGGCGCTTTGCGTAATAACTCACGCAAGTAAGTTGGAGCAAGCTCGTTTAGTACCTTGAACATAAGCATTAAAATGTTGTAACCGAATTGCTGCTGAAGGGGGAGAATGCCTGCGGCTTCAAGTTTTTCCGAAGTAGTGAAGTGAGGGTTGCTGATGATTAGTTTTGCGCCCCTTCTGTGTAAGGATTGCAGCTTTCTTAGCAGATTGTCACTTGCACCACACCAAACAGTGGAAGCATAATTTATTTTTGAAAGACAGTGCGCCATAAAGAACATTTTACGCCCCTCAGTTTCCACAAATGGCTTTAATTTCGACAGAAGATGTAGATTCGTAGACAGTTTCCTACAGGTGTTAGCTATGTGACTATTCCAGCGAAGGTCCTGGTCAATTGTGACTCCTAACACTTCGTGCGATGTTACTTGTTCTATTCGGTCCGAATCTAGCTTAAGGTCGAGAAGAAGCGGGGCTCTCTGATGTTTTTGTCTGGAGGTTATTACCATGCTATTTGATTTTTGGGGATGTAGAACTAGCTTATTGCGAGCAGACCATTGAAATACGTCATTTATTCCGAGTTGGAGATCTGATTTCAACTGATCTGTTGTACGTGCAGATGTGTGCAGAGAGCTGTCATCGGCGAACAACTCACATGACACGTTTTTAGTGGTAATATGCAACGGCATATCGTTTATAAAAATACTGAAGAAAAGGGGCCCAAGGATGGAACCTTGGGGCACTCCGCAGCTTAGGTGTCCTTCGCGTGAGTGTTGACCATTGATGTAAAGTTTCTGGGTCCTGTTTTTAACAAAAGATGCTAGTAAGTTAGTGGTAGCGTCACAACGGGTGTATTGTTTTATTTTGCTGATAAGAAGATCATGATCAACCGTTTCAAATGCCTTTTTTATGTCAAGAAAAACTGCTCCAACAATCTTAAAGTCATTGATAGCGGACAACCAGGAACCACACATACGAGTAAGAGCTGTAGAACATGAATGGTGTTTCCGGAATCCAGACTGAAACTGGTAGAAAAGATTATGGTTCTCCATGTAATGTACAACATGGTTATGAATATGTTTTTCCAATGGCTTAGAAAGAACAGACAAGATAGAAATAGGGCGAAAGTTGTTTATGTCATAGGAACCTACCGTTTTAGGTATAGGGATTACTTTGGCACATTTCCAGCCGTCGGGGAAAGTACAAGTTTTAATGCATAAATTATACAAAAATGTTAGCGATTCGACAATGTAGGGAAGCGACAGTTTTAATAAAAGCGTACTAATCGTATCTATACCAACCGACTTCTTGTTTTTTAGACTAGAGATGTACTTGCCTACTTCATGAACCGCTATTTCAGGTACGATACACTCGTCCTTAGATCGTAACCGGTCATTGCAGAACGACGTCAGAAGGGGGTTAGGATACTTGGGGTCTTGCGTTGCAGAGGGATTAGATTGTTGGTGGAGGAGGGATGCAGTGGACAGAAAGTGGTCATTTAGCGTATCAGGTGAAATGTTGGTAGGGGGCACGGACTGACTACGCTTCTTATTAGTGATCTCATTCATGGCACGCCACAAGTGGGCCGTGTCGCAATTATTTTTAATCATTTGTCCAAAATACTGACGTTTTGAGTTTTTTACCATGACACTAATTTTGTTTCTTTGAATTTTATATTGATCAATTTTTTTATCCCTCTTGAGTTGGTCTCTTATCTTCATAGCCTCCATAATGTCGGCGGTCAGCCAGCTCGGTAACGTTTTATGCTTGACTCTCCTCCTTCGAATGGGGGCATGTTTATTAACAATAGGCACAAAAGTATCATACCACGAAGCTAAGGCACTGTTCGGGTCGATGCTGCTATACACATTAGCGAAGTCTACCTGATCCAAGTCAAAAAGAAACGCATTCTGATCAAAGTTTTTAAGTGATCGATACTCAATTGTAGTGTGCTCGCCTTTGACACGTTTTGGTGGTATCCATGACAATGTACAAAGAACTGGGCAATGGTCACTAATACTGACACCAGAAAGACGTACATTAGACACCTTTAACGTATTACTATTGTTTACATAGATGTGGTCTATGAGAGTAGACGACGAGGGAGTCACTCTCGTGGGCTGCTGCACAAGTTGTTGCAGTCCGAATAAGGAGTACGTGGATTCCCACGACGTATGCGCTTTAAGTAAATTAATATTGACATCACCCAAGATAATATAAGCAGCGTTTGGGTGTGCTGTTGTGACCGTATCCATCATATGAACAAAGTCATCGTACCATTCATAACAAGAAGAAGGATTCCTGTACAAGATACAGATCAGTGCTCCAGAATCCTTTGCACTACGTTTAAGCTGAACCCACAGGCTCTCTACGCCCTCAGTCTCAAGATCCGGACGTCGGGTGACGTAAGGCATCACGTCATTATGTACATAGAGGCCAAGGCCCGTATGGAGAAATTGGGTGGCATCCTTACGAAAGAAAGTATAATTAGTGATGGCTATCTCCGCATCAGATTGTAGTTGTAGGCGGGTCTCGGAAAGACCGAGGAAATGGAGACGTGGGGTTTCACTCAGAAGAGAAACAATGTCGTGCAGTTTGTTAGCTAAGTGATACACATTCGCATGCCCAATTTGCAGACCAGATGGAGACTTAAACAAATCGCTCATGTATACAACCAAAAGACAACCAAAACGAACGCACAAGAGCAAAATTAATCAAATGGGCAAGGACAAGTCAAATCAAACACAACATAAACCAAAACAAAAAAGGATTGAAAGGAAAACACAGGATTGAAAGGAAAACACAGCAGAAATCGAAAACGCAAAGCAATCAAAACACCGAAACAGGAAAACACGCAAAATTTAAAAAATGCGTGAATTAAAGGAAGGTGCAAAACAAAGTAGAAAAGCACAAGTACATGTACTTTCTTCTTTAAGGCGGCTCAAATACTCAATGCAATTAAACGAACGGGTCACCAAAGACCACACAATCGGGAAGCAGTACTAACAGTCCCCAATAAACACAAAAGTACAATGTCAATATCTGAAAGTAATTATGAAATAACACCCAGGAGGAAGACGCAGATTAAGCCACAAACACACACCCACCCATGAAAGTTGTTTTGACGTTTACGGATACACACGCACACTTTACATGACAGGCCAGCCTGCAGCCCCAGAGGGGGGTGGGCGGCTGTAATACCACTGGAACATTGGATTAAACATTGGCATCTGATTAAAGGGGTTCTGTCCGTGCCCCATCATGAAAGGAAAGGGACCACAGTGCATGGATAATGGCGGCCGTTTGTAGAAGTCTTGCCTGCCAGATGCATCTTCCCTAACATCTTGGCCGCAGGGGGCCCGATGACCGTCTGCTTGCGTCACGGATGACTGATCACTGTTTGTGGAGAGATTAGACTGATTGCTCTGCTTAGTGTCGTCTTTGATCTCAGTCTCCCTACTCTTCTGGCTCCTAACAGCGCCAGCATAAGAGTTCTTGTTCTGGGAGAAGCCTGGGGGATGGTTTTTACTGTTTGATGATTGCGCCAATGAAGAGGCGTTATTGTCCTTGCGGGACGGTTTGCCTAAAACAAACGCTTTCACTTCCCTGAGATAAAGTCCAAGCCCTCTAGGAGAAAAGTGTACTTTATCAATAAGCACGCTGGGATCAACCTTTCCGTCTTTGTCCGTAGACCATAACGCATTGTGAGGAAGGAAGGTTGTCCCGTTCAACTTGCACAAGTCCTCTAGTTGCTGGTTCAGTTTGCGAACAGTTTTGATCCTGCCCCACGGCCTCTGTGGTGGAATAGCCGAGACAGCGACCTCTGCCTTGGGTAGCTTACGCTTAACGCTGGCAAAGAGCTTGCTAAACTCACTATTAACGCTATGTGGGTTGGACAAGGCAGAAGTGACGTTATTTGTGCCTACGTGCAGCACAATTTTGGTAATAGCAGTGGAGGTAGCCATCTTGCCGAAGACTGTAGTGATATCTGCCACTGTAGCACCCCCGAAGGTCCTGACCTGAACCTCACCACCACGATTAAGTCTCTTGGCGTTAATGTTCTTGAGGTTCGAGTCCCCGATGATGAGCGCTGTGGCGGAGATCGGCAGCTTGAGAGGCGCTACCGCGGGGACTGGCTGGAAGTTGTTGCCTGTAGTGGTGTTGTTGCCTGCACCCTGCGAGGACCCATCTGCGGCACGCGCCAGGGTGGGAGGGGGCGCGGCAAGGGGAGAATGCGTGCCAGGGGGTGGAGGGGTGGGGTGTGGGGGTTCGTTACCACATGACGAGGGCTCATTGGTGGGGATGGGAGAAAGGAGAGAGGAATTGTTGTCTGTGGCGGCCACGTCGAGGGCATAACGACCTTGGCCGCTAACAACAGAGATGGGTGTGGGGGGTAAGACCTGGTCGCTCGCGGGACAGCACTTCTTATTGGCGGCGGCCTTGAGGTGAGCAACTTTCTGCTCCAGGCTCTGGCAATGCCTCTGAAGGGATTTAAGTTCCTCCCCTTGAAGGAGAAGTATTTGCTCCATGTCCCGCACAGCCTGGTCGCTCTCCTGGTTGAGCACCAGCTGCCTACGCTGAGATTGGACCTTGTAGTCTTCGAAGTCTTCGCTCAGTTTTAGCAGCTGGGAGAGAGAGAGAGAGAGAGAGAGAGAGAGAGAGAGAGAGAGAGAGAGAGAGACAGAGAGAGACAGAGAGACAGATATAGACAGGGATATACAGCTTCTTCTATGCTCTCTTAAAGGCAATTTTGGACGCCGTAGGCTTTCAAACCGCATCGGAAACCTTTTCGGGACGCCCTTTGCCTATTTGACAAACCACAAGAAGAGAGAGAGAGAGAGAGAGAGAGAGAGTGAGAGAGAGAGAGAGAGAGAGAGAGAGAGAGAGAGAGAGAGAGAGAGAGAGAGAGAGAGACTTCGAAGACTGCTTTGACAATAAATAAACCTTGGGATTTTGATCCAGACCTTGACATCCGTCAACAGGATACCCATAAAATGCGCAGTGAAATGTCAGGTCCCCACACCCTAACACTCGAGAAGAAAATTTATACCCTTACCCAAATAGTCAATACAGCTGTTGTAGAATGTGTACATGCGTATCCCTGCAATTGGAGACCTTCTCTTTACGTCGAAGAAAGCTACTCCACATACCCTCGCCATTAATAACAAAAATGCAAGTAAGCTTAATAACCTCACAAGCTTTAAACTCCCCTCCCACCGCCTCGCCCAAAACTTAAAGGGCCTCAAATTCACACATTTCAGCGTGCGTTCCAGTTCCTTTTTTATAATTCGGAGTGAGTGTTGTCCATCGCAAAAAATAAGAATAAGCCCCCCCCCCTCCCCCGCTCTCGCCTCCTCCCATTCCAAAAAAAGAAGAAGATAAGACACTCTTTAAAAAGGACGATCTTGATATAATAAAAGATGACAAGAGAGCGCAGCATCCAAACCTTGGAGTGTAGACTGATGGTCCAGCCTTTCCAAATGGGCTTCAACCGTGTCAGGACAGCAATTGTTTGCGCTATCCTGTCGCGACCCCTTGTCTGATACAATGGCTCCTAAATATCTGAAAATATGCACTGTGTTGAGGGATTGACCTTGGACTCTGATGTCCGTGTTGATACCATTGGTGTTGTTGGTCATCATTTTGTGTTTCTCTGCACCTATTTCCATTTCAAAGGCTATGGAGGTGGTGTCAAGACATTGTACCAGCTGTTCAAGTTCTTGTTCCGCTCCAGTCAATCCATCAACGTTATCCGCAAAACGGAGGTTGGAGATTGCTCTGCCCCATATGCTGACTGTGCCTTCGTGATCTGCAAGGGCCTCTGACATGATGCGCTCCAGAAAGATGTTGAAGAGTGTGGGAGAGAGTAGGCATCCGTGACGCACGCCGATTGGTGT
>CM072518.1:48127195-48164695 GCA_036898135.1 Oncomelania hupensis | reverse complement strand
TCAATAATTTTATTTTATTTTAAAAAATAAATAAATTATTTTTTTTGGGGGGGTTGGGGGTGGGGTGTGCGGCAAGAGGAGAGGGAGGGATGATGGGGATCAGCGAAACTAGGAGACATGTATATAAAACACACACACACACGTACACACATAAACAAATAATACACACACAGACACAGACACTTATTTATCTATCTATCTATCTATCTATCTATCTATCTATCTATCTATCTATCTATCTATCTATCTATCTATCTATCTATCTATCTATCTATCTATCTATCTATCTATCTATCTATCTATCTATCTATCTATCTATCTATCTATCTATCTATCTATCTATCTATCTATCTATCTATCTATTTAAAAACCACTGCATGTTTTGGAGGCAGGCAGAGCGATACTCGCACTCACACCCACAGACAAGAGAGAGGGAGAGAGAGGGAGAGAGAGCGAGAGAGCGAGAGAGAGTGAGAGAGAGCAAGAGAGAGAGAGAGAGAGAGAGAGAGAGAGAGAGAGAGAGAGAGCGAGAGAACATCCACATATAATAATACTGACTTACACAACACACCATCAGTGTTGTTTTTGGGCGTATCAAAAAACCGTGGCATTTATTCCTTATTCTAATTAAAATTACACAACATTTAAGAATTCGACCCATTCAAACATAAATTATTATAATAAACACGAGCCACGATTTAATTACATGCGCAGCCAACTACAACGGCAACAAGACAATACCCTTTAAATAATGTACATAAACACTATGGCATTAAACAATGTACATTCACAAAACACACTCAAAAAATGGCGGTGAAGGGAGGATGGTGGGAAAAAATCGGAACGTAAGCTGCCGCTACTGTTGCGAGCACAAGCGCTGTTCTGTCAATGCAAAGAAATACTAATACTAATACCATATTCGCTAATTAGAACATTACTCACAATATTATTTCTCAAGTCAACTTTTTTTTTCTGGCTGCACTGTGCCCTTCGAGACCAAAGACACAGGCGCACAAAAATACATATTTTTTAAATTATGTTTATTCTAAACAACACTTAAAAACCACTGCATGTTTTGGAGGCAGGCAGAGCGATACTCGCACTCACACCCACAGACAAGAGAGAGGGAGAGAGAGGGAGAGAGAGCGAGAGAGCGAGAGAGAGGGAGAGAGAGCAAGAGAGAGAGAGAGAGAGAGAGAGAGAGAGAGAGAGAGAGAGAGCGAGAGAACATCCACATATAATAATACTGACTTACACAACACACCATCAGTGTTGTTTTTGGGCGTATCAAAAAACCGTGGCATTTATTCCTTATTCTAATTAAAATTACACAACATTTAAGAATTCGACCCAAAACTTTTACACGCCCAAACAAAAAACAGTGACCGTGTGTGTTAACATTATATTAAAAACCCATTTAAGATTCCTACATTATGATCTACAAACAAGACACAAACAGCTCAAGCAGAGAGGGGTGGAAGTGCCCGGCAGCACTGAAGTCTATAAAAGTCTACGATCTAGACCATTTCACAAGAACTGTCACAGCTGTAGATCTCTCTTCCACAACAAAACAGTCCCTGGTCAATTGCTTCTTATCATTGAAAGTTGTACTCACACTAAACAGATTTGACCGTCTAAGTAAGCCAAAAAACATTACGAGGCAGGCAGCCCAAAAAGCACAATCTGCCTTAGAGGACAGCTTTAGCTGCAACCTAAACTGGTTCAACATTTCTGGAGTCACTGGTGACTTTCTCTTTACCTCACAACCCTTTTCTCTGTCTATGCCCTTAAGAGTGGACTTTACGAACCACGAGTCCCCAAAGGGATTCTGTAGTCCACACTCCAAGTGAAGAATACGCACAATATTAATGCACTGCTTTACCGACGACGGCTTTAACCTGCGGACCAGATATGTTGCATATAGCGCTACCACTCTATCAGTCACAGGAGGAATACACATTTTATTACAAAAATCCATGCAGGCATTCAGATGGCATCTGTATGTTTTCACAGTATTTTCGGCAAAAGTGCTTCCTCTAAATGATGCTAGCTCTCTCCTGAGGTCCTCTTCGAACGTTTTTTCTGTTTCTGCTAGAAAGGAAAAAAGATAAAGCATTTTCAGACATATGTCGGGGTAAATCAAAGCCATGATTTATAGTCGTATGAGACCAGTTGGACAACAAGACACCAAGTTTTTCATATTTTCCAGGCTCGTGAAGTCTAGATATAGTGTCTGGCAACATATTCACTGCACCCGGTACGTGGATGGCTCGCAAGGAAAAGTTATACCTAACACTTAGCCAAAACAGCTTCCTAAGGTTACTATTTATGAACGAGCTCTTGCTTCGTCCCTTATTAATAATGGCCTTTGTTACGGTACTGTCTGTATGCACCACCACTACACTGTCCTGCCACATGGGGGCCCAGCGCTCTACACTCTGAACCACAGCACACACCTCTTTGTAATTAATGTGCAGCTGACTGGCAGCCGGCAGATCTTTTTGAAACACAGCATAGAGCCAGTCGCCCCGCCAGAAGCACCCACTGGCCTTCTGACAAGCATCTACATGGACATGGTGGATGTTGCCACTATTGTAATACACGACTCCATTGAATAAACACAGGAATGCGAGCCACCATTGTACATCTTTTTGAAATTCTAACGTAAGCCTGACCTTATGATGTTGACGCTGCAAAGGCCTTATACTATCCAAAATGCGCCGCAGAAAAAACTTTCCTCCGCGAATCGCTTGGCAGGCCCAGTTTAGTAAACCAGCTAAGCGCTGAAGCTGGCGTTTACTAGCGCGCTTTCTCAGAGAGAATTCCTTAAGCTCCTGTTGGATTTTTTGTAGTTTTCCATTACCCAAGGACAATGTGCACTTGCATGTGTCTATGACAATACCTAAAAACGTGATCTGTTGAGTGGGACCCACTACCTTTTCCCAACTGATGAAAAAACCTAACTTGCGCACCAAGCCAATCAAACAATGAAGAGCCTCGTTGCACAACTCATACGTGGGCGCTACGACTAGGAAATCATCAATGTAGGCAACAACATCATGCCAGCCGCGCCGCTTCATACAACGGCGGATCGCCTGCGACAACCTGTGGAAATGGCTAGGGGCCAGGGTTGCCCCAAACGGCAGTCTACAGTCAAACAGGTAAGTGGCCTCCTTCTGTCCCTCAAACTGCCATTTAAGCCCTGTCACTTTGTACTCATCCTTGTGGACTGGCACAGACCTATATGCAGACTTCAAATCTAGTTTGGCACACCAGTACCCAGTCTTGGCAATTTCACATGCATCCTCAATGGTTTGGAATCGCTCAGGATGCAGCGTTGCATAATCGTTCATAGCCGAGCCGAAAGGACGGCTGCCGTCGTGTATCAGGCGAATGTTACCATCGTCTTTGGATATTGCGGCCAAAGGACTGACAATCAGGGGCTTACGAGACGCTAACACATAGTTACCCTCTGCAATTTGCTTTTTAAGTTCCTGTTCAACTAGCTGTTTATGTTGGCTAGCGGACTGATGGTTTTCAGCCTCTGCCTTATGTACGGCACTGGCCTTATCCGTTAGTCTAAACCCATGCTCTATTCCACACAGCAGGAAATCCCTATCACTGTCATACTGAAGTTCATCCTTCCAGCACTGTAATTTATTGGCTATCGATGCTACACTATTACTGTCCCCTAACCACTGGCACTCAAAGGGGTCCTGGGGTGGAAAAGGGAGGCGAGGGAGGGAGGGGGGTACGAGTCCACTCGCCTAGATGCAGTTGACCGCGCACTGTCCTAGCTAGAATGGCCCACTGTCACACTGGCGGGGGCATGGCGAGGGTGGTTCGTAGCAGGGTGGTCCGAGCGAAGACAGACAATGCAAGCGTGTTCGAACTGACAATTGGGTTCGAACGTGCAACGGCCCCTATTCCACTGCTGACAGATGGGCTTTCCCGACCCGCCCAACACGCCCGTGCTCCCCGAAGTCTTGGGACGCGCCGCGGTCGTCGGCTTCTTCCGCTCCTCCACGGGACGCTCCTTTAACGACACCAACGCCAAGTGCTGTGAATCGCTGCCCCAGCGAAACTTGTAAGCTGCCTGGTTCTGACGATACTGATCATCGTATATCAGGACTGAGGACCACGTGTATCGGGCCGCCATTTCCCCAATCTTGACCGTATACGCCAGGTAATCCATCGTGTCGTCCGCAGAGAGACGGCCCGTCTCCAGCAACGTGGCCATGATCCTGGCATTTGCAGCAATCCACTGCGCCGGCGACACAACTTCCAGTCGAGGCCTCTGGCGTGGGAGGCGAATGGTCACACCCGCACCCAGTTCCACTTCCTGCTCCTGCTGCCAGTTGTTCATGTTAATAAAATCTATGATCCGCAAAGCAGGCTCACCTGGGCGCCTGGTCTGAAGGAAAGAGGTAGGGTCGAGGTCAACGCGACCACTGCCACTCGCCGTAGGAGCGTCAGACATCCGCAGCAAGTCTTGAAGCGAGCACTCAGGTCTAGTAGTCAAACCATGACTAGAGAGATGTGGACCGGACAGCGATGCCGTCGTCGCCGATGATGGTGTGGATTGACGCTTGAGTTCCAAGATGGCGGTGCGCACAGAGACCAGGTGCCCCCGTTTTAGGTCAAGCGCTGTCAAGTCTTCTTCTGTGGTGTTGATTAACACCTGATAGTTATCAAACCCATTGTCTACTAGCACACCAACGGCAGCCGCAGGCACCTGCTTGCACCACTCTTCAAAGTTAAAATGTACAGACATCTTCGTAAACAGAAAACCAGAACGTAAGCTCCAAAATCGGAACGTAAGCTGCCGCTACTGTTGCGAGCACAAGCGCTGTTCTGTCAATGCAAAGAAATACTAATACTAATACCATATTCGCTAATTAGAACATTACTCACAATATTATTTCTCAAGTCAACTTTTTTTTTCTGGCTGCACTGTGCCCTTCGAGACCAAAGACACAGGCGCACAAAAATACATATTTTTTAAATTATGTTTATTCTAAACAACACCTATCTATCTATCTATCTATCTATCTATCTACCTATCTATCTATCTATCTATCTATCTATCTATCTATCTATCTATCTATCTATCTATCTATCTATCTATCTATCTATATTTTTTCTTAGAGTGGCTCCACTCTGCATTTTGTTTACATTGAAAAATAGATATTAAGTCAAGTAACCACAAGAAAAACGACAGAAAATAATACAAACATTAGCGTAAAAGAAAATAAAAACACCTCAGAATATTTTTTTAATCAATACTAACAGTTGAGAAGATTAAAAGGCAACTACGTGGGCTTAACGACGGAAAAAATAATAAAAACATTACCGTAAAAGAACAAAAACTTTCATAATAATAACTTTTAATCAATACTAAAAGTTAAGAAGAAACAAAGCATCAAAATGGGTTTAAGGACAGTAAACAAATAAAGACATTACCGTAAAGAAATAACGTAATATTATTTTTTTTATCAATACTAAAAGCTGAGAAGAAAAAAAAAACCACAAGAAAACATATACTTACCACTTCAGACCCCATACTCGGAGATAAAATAGAGCATACAAATATAAACGAAATCCGTAAGTTTGTGCATTCACAATAAAACACAGTTGAAAAGCTAGCTCCTAATTTTTTTTTAGCTCTCACGACTGAGCTATATATGAAGTCTCACGCACTCCAGCAAGAGCTTGAAAGGTTGGCTTGCCCGCGCCGACATAAGCGTTTTATGAGCGAGCGATTTCACCTTTAACCATGCATAAATTAATGGAACCTTTTCTAAACTTCCCTTCAGCCGGTACGAAAAGATCAGGATTTTGGGAGGTGCGGGAGGAAAGGGTGAAAAGTGGGAGGGGGATATAAAAAAGGTGGGAAGGTAGAGAGGTAAGGACGCATTAATTACCGTTCTTAATCTTAAACAGCAAGATGGCTCTGTGGTTTCACAGCGAACAACCTTGTGTATGCCTAGGTGTGACGGATGTCCAAGCCCGACTTCACAGTTTCTCTGTTTCTAGTTTTTTTCTCGGCTGTTCTGAATACAAACAAACCTTCTTTTAAAAGCAAACAGGCTGCAAGTGGGCCGGGCGCCTCGGGCGGCTTGGTTTAGATCCTGTATCGGTGAGCGCCTCGAGCAGCTCTTGAGCCGGAGATGCGCTACACAAGAATGATTAAATAAATCAAATAAATAAATGTGAGGACAGTTATCTCCTCATCTTCGTAGCAGTCTGCTGGACTATATCAATAATGACTACCTTTTCCTCGTAATTACTGGATGTAAATACAGAGGCAGTAATCTAATTTCGTACTCGGTGGTTTAAATGCCTCTGGGGTCTAAACAACATACATCCCATACACCGCCCCCGATGTTAGAAACGTATTGCGTAGTGCTCGTGATATCTTGCGGATTGTTGAAGGGAGTTTTCGTTTTCCAAACCCATGTTCACATTCTTTTTTAAAAGCAAGGCTGTACCCAAACAGGATACATACAAGCCTGCATGGGCAGATATGAACCTGCAGGTTTATGGACGTTGGGAGTGGGGGAAGGAAGAGTAAAGTGGACATGGGGGAACATATTCCTAGGGAAATATGGACTTCGGGAACGTGGTCTTGGGGGAATGTAGGCATGAAAGCCTTGAGGACACATGGGTATTGGAGGCATGAAGGTTGGGAGGGGTATGGATGGGAATGGGGGACATGGACCTGGGGAAACACTGGACTGACTTCACGAACCCTTGTGCAAATAGGACTGTAGGATGGGTTGGATTTTTTCATGTTATTTTGTAAAACAAAGCTACAAACAAAGGGGCACACATACAAAAACACACCCACACACCCAAACACACACACGCACACACACACACGCACGCACACACACAAAGGCCAAAACATAGCAGTTGGCTTTCGAAATTAGAATCGTACAGACATCCTTTTGTTGCTCTGGTGGAGATGCTCGCTCGTGCACTCACTAACACATACATATATACACACACATACATACACATACTTGCAGACATACACACACACACACACACACACACAAACACACACACAGATGAAAATATTAAAGGTAAGACGACGCAAAGAGAATAGCTAGGCCAACTGTTCATTTTGTTTTAACTTGCCAATCTTTTGTTCTGGAGCCATTGGATGATAATGATGCGCTTTCTCATTGCTCTAAACCACCGGTCACCGATCTAAGTATTCTATTGAGATTGACCAAGGATTTAATGGAAGCAGTACGGTATTTTACACATACATGTCTTTTTTTTTTTTTTTTTTTTTTTTTTGGTGTAGCGTTCCGGCCGAGTGACGCTGTGTTGGAGAAGTAGGCGCACAGTGATGACTGCAGGCGCACATGTTATGCGCTGTACATAGTACACATTACACCGCCCATATACCGTGAACTCCGTCCTGTCACCTTTTTGCACTTGATAGAGAAGCCACAATTCGTATATGGCACTTAAGATATTCGTGTAGTTTGTTTTTATGTGCGTATGTGTGTGTGTAGGGTGTGTGTATGTGTGTAGTGTATGTGTAGTGTGTGTATAGTGTGTGTTGGTGTTTATGTGTGTAGTGTATGTGTAATGTGTGTATAGTGTGTGTTGGTGTTTATGTGTGCATAAGTGCGTTTCTTTCTATCTGTGTGTTGATGAATCTGTCCCCTGTCAGCGAGGCTCAAGTGACAATCTTTTAATTTTCAACCTTGTCACATTTGTGTAAACTATCTAAAATTATAATTGGGCAACTTTGGGACGGGGGATGTGGGTACTGAGTGTGTGTGTGTGTGTGTAGGTGTGTGTGTGTGTGTGTGTGTGTGTGTGTGTGTTTGTGTTGGATCTTTTAAAATGCTGCATCAATTTACTTCGAACTTTGTACAATGACAGATTTCACTCAACAATGTGTTTATAAATTATCCATTTAACTCAATGCAAGCGCAACAAACGACGAGATATAAAAAATCGACTACCACAATTTCTCCCGCATTCGCCGCAATGACAGTTCTTTTACACGCACTTTTATTGAAAACTTCAAGACCAATATCTTTTAAACTGATCAATGGAGAACATTTGCGTACATACACTGTCCAGTCTCCAGTGTATTTAACTATTTTATTTTGGGACAGACACAAGCGCAAGTTATTAAACTATCGTCACAATGCCCAAAATTCCGCTTTCTTAGACATTCAAGTGACGTTTTCTGTACTGCGTTCTTACGAAAGAAGTATTCATTGCACAATTCTTCATAATAATAATAATAATAATAATAATAATAATAATAATAATAATAATAATAATAATAATAATAATAATAATAATAATAATAATAACAAAGGTATTTATATAGCGCTTTTTCCCAATGACATCAGTTCAAAGCACAGTTATCACGCATTCATACTTAACGTTAACATCGAAATTATACGAAAAGAAGTGAAGCAAAACACAAGGTACAAACAAATTATACAAAGACATAATGTAAACATAAAAAAAGAATACTTACAAATAAAATATACAAGACGAAGGCCGGCATTCACGGAAGCGTTTACGGTAGCCCTTCTCTGTAAAGTTGTAGCACTGCAATAGGGCCTCTTTCAAAACGTCGTAGTTTTTGGCGTCAGTGTTCGACAGTCTGGTGTAAACTTCGAGTGCTTGCCCCGTCAGAAGTGCACTAGGTCGAATTGCACAGTCTTGAGGTTGCCAGTTAGAGCTTTCGGCAAACCTTTCGAATCTCGCCAAATAACTGTCAATCTGGTCCTTCCCGTCGACGAACGCTGGCAATTTTGGAGCCATGTGGTCGTTGGAGACTTGTGGCGCATGCTGATTGTTTTGGATACGCGCCAACTCTAGCTGGTACTGAAGTCGTCTCTCTTCCATCTCTCTTTCTTCTCGGCGTCGCTGCTCTTCTGCTTCTCTTTCTTGACGCCGCTCTTCTCTTTCTTCTCGGCGACGTTGCTCTTCAAATTCTCTTTCTTCACGGCGGCGTTGCTCTTCTAATTCTCGTTCTTGTATTCTCTCTGAGACTTGACGTACTCCGTCAGCTGCTTGCCTTTCAGATTTAGTTCAACCCCTGTGACGAGGCGGGCAATCGACCTCTGACGTAGGCTGCCCACAGTCATTCCTCCCACACACAGCCAGCTACTCCCTCCACACATCCAGTCACCCCTAACACGCGCGCGGGGCTATCCGCTTAAGCCCCGCCCCTCAGGAATCATCTTTAAAGCCTGACACACAACCAGACCGGGTGTCAGTTGCCAGCCATCACTCCCTGAAGCCACAACAACTTGTCCGAAGACACGTCCCCATCATCTGGCGACCTCTGAGCTACGGCAGTACTCGTGTGCTTCAACCCGTCTTAGTCAAGGTAAGAGAGGAAACTTACTCTTTGTCATGTAGCAGACCCATCACCCGTCGTTCGCCCAACATGTCCGTACGTCCTGTCGATATGTACGTTCGTGTTTATAGTTTTGCCTTGATGTGTTGCTGTGACCTGTATTTATTCCTTGCACATATTGTTCCTTGTATATATTTTGCCTTGTATATGACTCATGCCATGTGTTGATTTTATGCTTGTATGCCCCGTTAGCCCATGTGTAAATATCCCATGCCATGCTGTCCCCCCACATAGATTAAAGTCCCACAGTACAACCCTTGCCTACAACCCCCATTGTCCTGTACCTACTCCATTTGCTTTCCCCCATGCTCCCAATGTATAAGTATTTGCCCCTGTTGCCACCACCCCATCTTAAGGCGCCGAAGGTATCGCATATTAGCGGCTGCCAGTAAGCTCCACAATGGCCCCATAAACCTAGTTGCATTGTTGGACTGTTGTTGGTATGCGCCGGCTCAACCTTGACCGGTCAACCAATTTGAAATCTGAATGGGCAAAGTGCACCAACAGGCGCTGAACCCAGAATATACCTATCCCCCGCTGATACAGAGTCTGTATTGCGTTACAGACGGGCTCCTGTACAGGGCGACGTACCCCGGCCCTGTATCATCTTCAAGTCGCTGACCCGCTGCAGGCCCCTGACAACCCAGGGAGTCAACGAGAAGCGTTTCTCTGAATTTCATCATCCCCCAGACAGCTAGCCACGTAAGCTGAATTCTACGCCTGTACCTCCCCCAAGATTGGCATTCTCGGTCATTGCGCAAGAAGAGTGACCGACTGACCTGCATCGCAACCAAACCACGCCAGACCTGGTCAACTGACCAACCAGACTATCTCGGACCAACCGCCGCCCATCAATAACCAGCTAAGTTATTGACCTACGAGCATCACCACTCGAAGATTATCTGGCCAGAGACTATCCAGATACACTCTCGCCCTCTGATGATATCAGTCCACAGTAGCACTAGTACCCCAGAAATCACCCACCCAGAATATCTCCGAGCTACTCCCTACTGATACAGACGCTATCCTGTGACTCACTCTTAGCATTGCACAATATAGATGACCCAATTCGATTAAATAAATTCTCCTAGTTAGAAACTGTACTTACCTAGACTGGCCTTTGTTTGAATTTCTTAACTAGTGTAGTCTACCATCCTTCTCGTCTACCCCTTGACTGTCTCTCATCTATTTAGTATTTCCTAGCATTAATCTCTTGAATGTCATCGCATCATTAGCCTAACAAAGGAGGTAATACAGCGCGAGAGATTAAGAGCTTACCCTCCATCCCCCCAACCCCTTTCTTTGTGACATTAACTTTGGCGACCCCGACGAGACTAAAGACTTAGGTTTCCCATCCCAACCTGACGAGACGGAAAGACTTAGGTTTCCCATCCCAACTTGACGAGACTAAGGACTTAGCTTAATTTCCATCCCAGCCCAGTATAGATAGGACCCAACTCCCTAAGCCTAGTAGTGTATAGCATAGCCCATAGGTCCCTTACTGGCTTTCCCGAATGGTGGTGTCTCGAAAAGGTTTTTTTTTGCATTCATTTTTGTATTTTGATTGATTGCATTTTGTCTTTGTGGTTGTGTTGTGTTGTACTCGCCCCCGTGCAGTTTCATCGTAGCTCATTCAGCCCACCCCCTTGTTTTCCGTCAGTGTACCCCCTTGTGTGCGCCCCTCATCACGGTTAGGACTTTTCAGGGTAAGTCACCTCCCTTACCATGGCCGACCGGGGAGAGCTGGCGCTCAAATACAAGAGTATTGGCGAGAGCTTAGGGCTCGCCGGCACCGAACTCAAGGACTACGTCCTGGCTAACGTAGATGCGGACGTGGCCGAGGAAAAGTTGAAGAGGGAGGAGAGGGCTAAAGAGCGAGAGGCGAAGAAAGAGGAGGAGAAGGAGCGCCTCGCCGCGAAAGAACGGGCCGCCGCCCGGAAGAAAGAGGAGGAGAAAGAGCGTATCGCCGCGGAGGAACGGGCCGCCGCCCGGAAGATTGCAGAGGAAGAGAAAGCCGCCGCCCGGAAGATAGCAGAGGAGGAGAGAGCCGCCGAGCGGAGAAGAGAGGAGGCGAAGGAGAGGATAGCAGAGGAGGAGAGGGCCGCCGCACGGAGGAAGGAGGAAGACGAGAGGGTCGCGGCACTGGAGGAGAAGAGGAAGGACAAGGAACTCGAACGACGCCAAGCACTCCTCCAGCTTGAGCGCGACCGCCGCGATCTAGGTATCGCATCGCCCGCGAGCGAAGACTTCTCGCTCATCGCCCCCAGCTTCGCCGCCAGCGCCGGAATATCCGCACACCCCCCGCCGATTCCGGGGATGAACTTTCCCCTGGACCCATTCGTCGAACGAGACGAGTCGATCGAAGTTTATCTCGCCCGATTCGAACGAGTCGCGGGAGAAAACAGCCTTGACCCCCAGTACTGGTATCGCAAGCTTAGTCATGGCCTTAAGGGGAAGGCCTATGAGATCCTGGCCAAAACGCCGACCGCCGAGGAGGGCGACTACCCCGCCCTCAAGAAAGCTCTACTGCATGGATTTGAGCTCTCAGGTGAGCACTACCGCAAGAATTTCCGGAACTCCCGGAGAGAGAAAGGGGAGAAGTTTACGCAATTCGCCGACCGGCTAGCCACTCTACGGGACAAATGGATAGAGCAAACGGACGAACCAAAGACGTACGACGGACTGCTCGAGTTGATGCTAGCCGAACAACTCCGAGGGACAATGCCAGCGGAACTCCGGACTTTCGCCGCCGAACAGGGAGCCGCCCGACTCGAAGACCTTATCATCGTCGCGGACCGCTACCTCACCGCGCACCCCGACGACAGACAGCCTCGCCGGGACCCGCCCGCACCCTCGTCACCAGATACCCGCCACCAGCCTCGCCGGCCCGTCCCGCCAGCGAATCACCGTCCACTCCCGCCTAAAGGACGCCCAACCCCCGGAGCAGAGCCTGGGAAGCGGAGCACAGAGCTCTACTGCGGCTACTGCCAGCGCCGAGGACACACCCGCGAGAAGTGTTTTCGCCGCCTCAGCGACCAGCGTCGCAGACAAGGAACGGTATTGGCCCTACGCCAAGTTACCCCCGACGGGAACCCGGTAACCCCCGTCGTTACTCCCGCCGACCGACCGGCCGTCATCGAGCAGGTGACTGTCAACGATCGCCCAGCCCACTGTCTATACGACACTGGACTCACCTTCGACGCCGTCGTCCGCCGCTCGCTCATCAGGGAACAGGACCTGACCGGCGAAACTATCACCCTGAAGTTGGCCGACGCGTCACAGCCCAGCACCACGCTCCCTATAGCCCGGATCAAGGTCACCAGCCGATACGTCACGGGAACCATTCAAGCGGCCGTGATGGACCAGCCCCTGTATGACCTGATTTTAGGATGCCGCTACGTATTCTTGGGTACGCCGCCCCAGCCTGTGGAGTCGATGGCCGCCGTCCAGACGCGCGCCCAGGCGAAAACAGCCGCGACACCACCCCCGATACCCAACCAGATGCCGGAACAGATCCGGAAGGCCCAAGAAGACGACGTCACCCTCCGCAAGTGCTACGGAAAACTTCCCGCCGCACGCACTCCACCCAAGTCCGGGGACTTTTTCGTCGAGGACGGACTCCTCTTCCGTCAGAAGGACGACCATTCTCAACTCGTCGTACCTGCGACCCTTCGCCCCCAAGTCCTGGAACTTGGCCACAGCATGCCCCTAAGTGGACATATGGGCATAGGAGCCACCACTCTACGCATCAGCGCTCAGTACCACTGGCCCGGGATGACAGAAGACGTGAAGCGCTACGTCAAGTCCTGCCGCCAGTGCCAACGATACTCGCCCCGCCATCACACCGTGCCGGTTACTATCAGCCCCACCGTCGTCGTCGGAACGCCCTTCCAACGAGTGGCCGTCGACATAGTAGGACCCCTTCCGCGGACCAAGAAGCGGAACCAGTACCTACTTACCCTTGTCGACGCTTGCTCTATGTGGTGTGAGGCCGTTCCACTGCCGAAGATCGACGCCGCCCGAGTCGCCGACGCGCTCGTCACCATATTCACACGAGTCGGATTCCCGGACAACATCTTGACCGACAACGGGTCCCAGTTCACCGGAAAACTCATGCAGGAAGTTTTCCAACTACTTCGCATTCGTCATATCCGTACTCCACCCTACCACCCCGCTAGCAACGGACAGGTCGAGCGCCTGAACGGGACTCTCATCTCGATTATCCGCAAGATCGCCGACGAACAACCGGAAGCGTGGGACACCTACGTCGCGTCAGCGCTCTTCGCGTATCGAGAGACCCCGCACACCTCCACGGGATACACGCCTTCCACGTTGCTTTTTGGGAGACCCCTTTCTGGACCTCTAGCCGCCTTACGACGTAGCTGGACCGACGCCAAACTGGACGAGGCACCGGTCGACGCCACGAAATACGTCACCAAGCTCCAGGAAACTCTCAAGGCCACATGGAAAGCCGCCTCCGCCAACCTGAAGAAGGCGAGAGAGAGACAAGCCCGCTACCATAATCGCCGCGCCCGGGACCGAGAACTACAGGTAGGAGACCAGGTCCTACTGCTTCTCCCCAGCGGCACGAACAAGCTAGACATAGCTTGGCAAGGACCCTACCCGGTGCTGGAGAAACTCTCACGTACCACCTATCGCATCGAGGTAGGCGGAAAGCCCAGGACCCACCACATCAACTTGCTCAAGCGGTACCTGGAGCAACCCGCACCCGCCCCAGACACCCACTCGCTACTCACGGTCGCGCTGGCCGTCGAAGTGGATGGCACAGAGACCGGCGTCGCCGAATTTCCGCTAAAGGGGAAGGAATCCTTCCGGGACGTCTCTCTGGACCCCTCACTCCCCGCCGGCCAGCAACGCCAACTACGCGCCATCGTAGCCGAGTACAGGGAAGTCCTCACCGACATACCTGGGAGGACGGACCTAGAAGAAGTCCAACTAACCCTGACGGACCCCACTCCCGTCCGCCAGAAACCATACCCCGTCCCACTATCCCAGCAGCAGGTAGTAAGGACAGAAGTAGAGGCTCTGCTACAAGCCGGAGTCATCGCTCCCTCCCGTTCCCCCTACAGCGCAGGTATAGTGCTATCACGGAAGCCCAGCGGAGAACATCGCCTCTGTATCGACTTCCGGCAGTTGAACCTCGTAACCCAGTTCGTACCCGGACCCCTGTCCGACCCGACGGACTTGTTTGCGAAGCTACAGTCCGCCAGATATTTCTCCAGGGTGGATCTGAGCAAGGGCTTTTACCAGATCCCCGTGCACCCTTCATCCCGCCAGTACCTAGCCTTCAGCACGATGGACGGCCACTATGAGTTTAACGTTCTGCCGTTTGGTCTACACAATGCCCCAAGCATTTTCAGCACGATGATGCGGTAGCTGTTGGACCCCCTCCACTGTCCGTCCCTACACTCTTTTATGGACGACATACTCGTCGCCACGGAGACATGGGAGGAGCACCTGCGGGTGGTGCGCCAACTCTTACGCCGCCTCAAAGAAGCTGGCCTCACTGCCCGGCCGACCAAATGCCAGTTCGGATACCAAGAGCTGGAATTCCTTGGCCACACCATCAGCCATGGACAGCTCCGGCCTCTGGAAAAGACCGTCCAGCGCCTTCGAGACGCGCCCGGCCCCAAGACCAAGAAAGATGTCCAGTTCTTCCTGGGACTGAGCGGCTTTTATCAAAAGTTTGTACCCGGATACAATGGGATTGCCGCGCCACTGTCCAGCCTAACACGCAAATCCGAACCAGACCGAGTCCTCTGGACCCCGCAATGTGAAGCTGCCTTCCAGGAGCTCAAGGACAAACTGACGTCACAGCCAGTCCTGCGACTCCCCAACCACGGACAGCCCTTCGTCCTGCGCACGGACGCCAGCGACGTAGGCCTCGGAGCCGTTCTACTCCAACGGGACTCCGCGGACGCCCCGACGCTCTTCCCCGTCGCGTACGCCAGCCGGAAGCTAAAGCCGGCTGAACAGAATTACGCCACGTCGGAGAAGGAGTGTCTCGCCCTCGTCTGGGCCGTCCAGAAGTTTCAGCTGTACCTCTACGGCTCACACTTCACCGTCCAAGTAGATCATCAGCCGCTTTCCTTCCTGGCGACATCTAAATCACTCAACGCCCGGCTGATGAGGTGGGCTCTGCTGCTCCAAGCATACTCTTTCCAGCTGGAGCACATCCCAGGAAAAGACAACCACGGCGCAGACTTCCTCAGCCGCCACCCCGCCACCGACACCATCGAGTCGCCACTGAGGGCCGACGCCCCAGCCTTCATACCCGCCGCCGCCCACTAACCGTAGCCGAGACCCGGCAGCTCCGCGGACCCCAGCCTTGGGCATCCGCCATCTACCACTAGGAACCCCGCATCGCCCCGCATCACCCGGATCATCGCAAACCATCGTCTCACCCAGCAGCCGACCTCAGAGCTGATTGGCCGCGTCTCAGTCGAGGCCTACGACCTCGCCTTTTTCCTTGGGGGGGCCTCTGTGACGAGGCGGGCAATCGACCTCTGACGTAGGCTGCCCACAGTCATTCCTCCCACACACAGCCAGCTACTCCCTCCACACATCCAGTCACCCCTAACACGCTCGCGGGGCTATCCGCTTAAGCCCCGCCCCTCAGGAATCATCTTTAAAGCCTGACACACAACCAGACCGGGTGTCAGTTGCCAGCCATCACTCCCTGAAGCCACAACAACTTGTCCGAAGACACGTCCCCATCATCTGGCGACCTCTGAGCTACGGCAGTACTCGTGTGCTTCAACCCGTCTTAGTCAAGGTAAGAGAGGAAACTTACTCTTTGTCATGTAGCAGACCCATCACCCGTCGTTCGCCCAACATGTCCGTACGTCCTGTCGATATGTACGTTCGTGTTTATAGTTTTGCCTTGATGTGTTGCTGTGACCTGTATTTATTCCTTGCACATATTGTTACCTTGTATATATTTTGCCTTGTATATGACTCATGCCATGTGTTGATTTTATGCTTGTATGCCCCGTTAGCCCATGTGTAAATATCCCATGCCATGCTGTCCCCCCACATAGATTAAAGTCCCACAGTACAACCCTTGCCTACAACCCCCATTGTCCTGTACCTACTCCATTTGCTTTCCCCCATGCTCCCAATGTATAAGTATTTGCCCCTGTTGCCACCACCCCATCTTAAGGCGCCGAAGGTATCGCATATTAGCGGCTGCCAGTAAGCTCCACAATGGCCCCATAAACCTAGTTGCATTGTTGGACTGTTGGTATGCGCCGGCTCAACCTTGACCGGTCAACCAATTTGAAATCTGAATGGGCAAAGTGCACCAACAGGCGCTGAACCCAGAATATACCTATCCCCCGCTGATACAGAGTCTGTATTGCGTTACAGACGGGCTCCTGTACAGGGCGACGTACCCCGGCCCTGTATCATCTTCAAGTCGCTGACCCGCTGCAGGCCCCTGACAACCCAGGGAGTCAACGAGAAGCGTTTCTCTGAATTTCATCATCCCCCAGACAGCTAGCCACGTAAGCTGAATTCTACGCCTGTACCTCCCCCAAGATTGGCATTCTCGGTCATTGCGCAAGAAGAGTGACCGACTGACCTGCATCGCAACCAAACCACGCCAGACCGGTCAACTGACCAACCAGACTATCTCGGACCAACCGCCGCCCATCAATAACCAGCTAAGTTATTGACCTACGAGCATCACCACTCGAAGATTATCTGGCCAGAGACTATCCAGATACACTCTCGCCCTCTGATGATATCAGTCCACAGTAGCACTAGTACCCCAGAAATCACCCACCCAGAATATCTCCGAGCTACTCCCTACTGATACAGACGCTATCCTGTGACTCACTCTTAGCATTGCACAATATAGACGACCCAATTCGATTAAATAAATTCTCCTAGTTAGAAACTGTACTTACCTAGACTGGCCTTTGTTTGAATTTCTTAACTAGTGTAGTCTACCATCCTTCTCGTCTACCCCTTGACTGTCTCTCATCTATTTAGTATTTCCTAGCATTAATCTCTTGAATGTCATCGCATCATTAGCCTAACAAAGGAGGTAATACAGCGCGAGAGATTAAGAGCTTACCCTCCATCCCCCCAACCCCTTTCTTTGTGACAACCCCTTTCTGCCAGAAGTCAGCAATCTTGATGCTTTTCTGGAAAGTTCTTTACTGTGCTGTACCTTTCTAGACTGTTCTAGAACAGCACGCTTTCTGCAGTAGCGCTGATGCTTGTCACTAGTCGCCTTTGCTGATGCAGGCCCCGCTGTCCTCGTCGTATGCGACGCTGCACCACGCTGATGTTGATGTACACACTCCTGTGCTGAAGTAGACGCTCTCTCTAATACTGGCGATGTAGCTCCGAGACTGTCCCTCGACGTAGTCTTGCGGCAGCCACGTAGTCCCGCTCTGTTGTTCGCTCACGAAGCAACTCTTCGGCGACTACACGCCCTTGCAGTCAACCCGAATCTATCTGAGATGTAGTCCCAGTATGTTGGCCCCTCCCGACGCAACTCGTTGGCGGCTACCCTCGATGACTGCCTCTCGTAACGTTGACTCGCTTGTTGTAGCAGTTGAACCCTTGGCTATGGCGGGAATCCCGGCTTGGCCCCCAAAATGTTACACTCGATGTTGGTTTTTTAATCAGTTGATTCAGCCCCGATGCTTGAAACCTGATAAAGTGTAACACAGATTCGTTTATCTACGCAACTCGTCCAATCATCAACAAGTCAGGAGTCGTCGTATGAAGTTTTCCACTTTTATTCAGCGCACATCAACAACTGCATACAATCGCTTTTTCCACTCTCAACTTTTTACTTTCAACACACTCTAATACAACAGCTCTCTGTACTGTCAACTCTCTCTAAAAAAACCACCTTTTGAAACAGTGCGGCACTATATATATACAGTCTCTCTAACTCCAGAAAGAGCGAGAATACGCCCGCCTCCCCCCCCCCCCATGTGACACACCTCAACCAATCAGAAGTAATTTCATCATCACTGTCTCACGTCACACAACCTTATTTGGGATGGAAGCGTCTCCTAGTTACCACTAGAACTATCCATACGCTTCGATCGATAGTAAACAACTGATTCTCGAAAATTCTCAAATAATATCGACCAACTAAAAACACCAACGTTACACAAAGCCTCTACTAATAACAACGCAAAATCAAATCAAAGATAAATACACTCTATTACTGCATGCGTTGCAAAATAAAACGAACAGATTCATCGCGCGCGTCACACACGCAAGCCCACCATCGCACGCGCCTCACACATAACATCGTGCGCATTTCACACGCACCATTATGCGCGTCTCAACGTAGCACTCTCTCTCTCTCACTCACACACACACATACACACATAGATGGCTGAGAGAGACTGCTGCACAATTTTTGGAGTCTCCCTTCACGTTTCCCTTATGGGTAATTTTCTTCACACGACGTACTAATGTGACTATTCTCTTCTTGGGGTAGTTTTCTTCACACCAAGGGTAAATAAGATGCAAATTAGCAAGGCAAACAACTTGGAGGAATCTCATACATAATGTTCTGGAAAATTGATCTGTCTGAAGCTTTGGGCAAGGTGGGAGAAGAACAGAGAGAGAGGAGCAAGAGAGAGAGAGAGAGAGAGAGAGAGAGAGAGAGAGAGAGAGAGAGAGAGAGAGAGCGAGAGAGAGAGAGAGAGAGAGAGAGAGAGAGAGAGAGAGAGAGAGAGAGAGAGAGAGAGAAAGGGACAATCTGACTGACAGATACAGAGAGGGAAAGAGAGAAAGAGAGAGAGAGAGAGACAGACAGAGACAGACAGAGACAGAGAGATATATAGTGGAGGGAGGAGGGGGTGAGAAAGAACAGTTTTCCTCATGAGAGTTCAAGATCAGTCACTGTCACGGTACCTTGAGGAAAGGGCCAGCCTCAAATGTTAGTTGGTTGGTTGTTTTATTAACGTCTTTTTTCACTAAGATGATAAAGTCCATACACACGCATTCAAACTAATCTCATTCCAGCGTAGAGATCACAGCACTATTTATTATTTATTTATTGGCGCCGGAGAAAGAAGAACACAATGAATATGAACAGTAAAAAAACCACACAAAAAACACATTCAAACTAACGCATTTAAACAGGCATACCTGTACACACACATAAGCACACGCACCATTACCATCTCTTTCACATATATTCAAACATAGCTTTTAATCGCATTAAAACATAAGTACATAAGTTCAGCTAAAAAAAACGAGCGACTGGAAAATTAATTAAAGATTTTACCAATCCCACACTTAAATCATTGTTAATGCTTTTAACTGATGTTATAGTATTTACTTCAAGGGGCAAAAGGGGATGAATGCGAGTACAATCAAATAATATATGTTTTAGAGTTAGGGGTTCGTCACAAATGCACTTCACATTTGTACAATATTTGGTTTTCATCGAATGTAATAATATTCTATTTGCCATGTATGAAACTGATCTGGACATTCCAACAAGATTTTTATAGTTTGTATTGAACTGAAATTTCTTTACAATATTGTTTTCAATATTGTTTTGAATTTCTTTCTTTAGAAGATAGATTTATTTTAACCGACAGAGAATTAATTAAGCCTGAAATGTGATTAGGGATAGGAGGACATAAATATTTTTCCACAAAGAAGCCTATTGGGGGGAAACCAGTTTATGAAGAAACATTAAAAACAAGTATCGTCCACACCTGAACCATTGGCAAAACGGCAGAGTGTGATAACCATCCCAGGGAAGAGAGGGTATAGGGACTTAAATCAGTACTGAACCACCTATCCTATGCTATCCTGTCCCGTAACCCGGAGGTCGTAGGGGCACCACAGATGATCGTTTAACCAGCATACTCCATCTTTCTCTGTCCTCAGCAGCCCTGATGGCTTCGCTCTGTGTCAAACCAATCCATTCTCGAATGTTGTCCTCCCACCTCTTTTTCGGTCTCCCTCTTTTTCTACCTCCTTGCACTGTGCCTTGCAGAATGGTCTTTGCAAGGCCTGATGATCTGGTGACGTGGCCATACCATCGGAGTTTCCGTTTCTTCACCACTGTGAGCAGGTCATCGTGTTGTCCAATGGCTTGTGTGATGAACCACCAGAGCAATCAAATTGCTAAAATGGACAGTAACAACAGGGCCACTTTCATCTTGCCCCAAAATTAACACGGGATTCGAACCTGGGTCATCGGTGTGCCAAGTGAAAGATGTACCGCTGAGCTATGGCGGTTGGTAAAGGCCCGGCCACATTGACCTGTGGTACCCGGCCACACATGTGTTACCCGTGTGAATTACTTATGTATTTTCTTGCGTACTGGCTAACGTAACATTTTACAAGGATAGCATATGTTTCATTTCTAATGTAAAAGTACATAAGCCGGGCTTACGAGGACCAATCAGAAGCAAGCGCGTGAGTTTAGAGGTCAATCTAAACTCCTTCATCAGATTGCATGCAACACAGGTTATCTGCTACACACGACTTGGCGAGCTAAGGCAGTTGAATTCACTTGTTGCCTGTCGATCTTAGTAAAGTTGTTTTACATTATAGTCAAATCGTTAAAGGGTACATTACGTCGTTGTGAAAAAGTGCCTTGTTGTAGTGAAATTACACAGCTACACACGTGATAAACATGGCGCCACTACCTCCGACCCAATGCATAAGCCATAAAACGTAAGCCAAGTGTGGCCACTAAACTCATCAAGTGTGGCCACCCGTCAAAATTCCGGTTAGTTAAAAATCTCATAACCCAATGCATAAGCCGTAAAACGTAAGACAAATGTGGCCACTGCTTCTTAACCAGTAGGGTCAACTGGCGAACATGCAAGGAGTCTTCTTTGTACTTGCAGTGACTGACACGCCTATTTGTTAGTTTTGGTACAAGTGTCCGACAATTTTGTTTTGTGAATCGTTGAACTACACAAAAATAGTTGTTATCGTCAGTAATGATTATCGCAATTCACATTTCTGATATCACCATCAACAGATAATTGCCTTTTGAACAGCGCTTATAACTAAATTACATTGATGCTGGTCTATGATTTTGAAGATAGTTTCGGAGAGCGCTGATGATCTGGTGACGTGGCCATACCATCGGAGTTTCCGTTTCTTCACCACTGTGAGCAGGTCATCGTGTTGTCCAATGGCTTGTGTGATAATCTGTCGGACTTCATCGTTGGTGATGTGTTAGTTATAGGAAATGCCCAGAAGTCTTCTGTAGCACCTCATCTCCATGCTTTGTATTCTTCGTTGGAGATCTGCTGTGAGGGTCCATGCTTCGCAAGCATATAGGAAGATGGAGATGACAAGAAAGCGCAGCAGTCTTACTTTATTTCTTTATTTCCTTACTTTGAGTTAAATTCTGTGTTGACATTATTAGTGTTCGTCGTGCTGTGTAGCATTATATGTGCGTTGTGTTAATCGTTTCCCGGTCTTTTTTTTTAAAAAAATTAAATTTTTTTTTGCGCACTTTTTTTCTGGGAGAAACACAAAAAAACTTTATTTAGTGACAATCAGACTCCTAACAAAACAACGTGCTTTGAAATTAATTGTTACATGTTTTTGTTTTAATAAACAATCATGAAAACAAATATCGGAAATATACATCATACTTAGCCACCTAAAAGAACGTCACTTAACATAGCGTGCATCGCCTAGTATCATATGCTGATCGAATAACAGTTATTGTGGCGACATAAACCAAGTATACTGGATCCTTGGTAGCACAGCGGTAGTGAATCGTCGTGAGCGGTAGCAGTGCAATATGTGATAGATATCTTGTGGGTGAATCACACAGCGTAAATTATATATGAATTTTAACATCGTGACTTTTGTTCACAGTAGCCATGATATGTGCCATGCTGACACTTTTCATCTCAATGTCGCCATTTTGTCTGGATCCAGCGGTGACTTCCACCACCTCGTTGAGATTATTGTCGTCGTCCTTGAAGGCTGGATTGTCGCTAGCGTAACGTCCGGTTCGGTACTGGGCATCGCTAGGGCCCCACAGGGGGTCAGGTCGCAGCGCTTCTTTGATGGACTGATGAGGATAAGAACAGAGAAATAACAATTTAGTAATAATACTTATAGTTCAATACACAACTATATACATTATTTACATAATTATGTATCAAATCACATGTTTCGTCACGCCACGTCATATCACGTCACATCACACAACACATTTCGTCATAATTATCATCACAATGATGATTATCACAATCACATCATACCGCATCGCATGTCATTTACGTACATTCACTGGATCTCAGTGCATACTCTCATCCGAAGGAGTAGAAGCAGTGCGCTTGCCTGTGTATCGGCAACACGCTCATGGGATTGCTTTGTTTTTGTTTTTCTTCTCGGCACATCAGACTGTCTGTCATTGTAAAAATCCAAACCGCCGTTTAACGCCGAATTGTTTGGCCATCACTACCCCACTAAGCCAACTCTATCCATTCATCATTCATTTACCCATCTATCCATTTATCTATATTTATCAATTCATTCATTTATCCATCCATCCATCCATCAATCGATCAATCAATACTGTTGAATAGCTTAGCATTGAAAAAAACACACGAAACTAATGACATTCATAGAATATATATTTTGTCATTGAATTATGTGATTTGTTGTTGTTGTGGATTTTGGTGTTTTGGATTGGTGATTCTGTCATTAGAACTGGAATTCCTGTTTTGTACACGCCCCCTTCATCCTCCCATTCTTAACCCCCCCCCTACTTTCCCATCCCCCCCCCAGCTACCCCTGTTTTTTTTTGTTTTGTTTTTTTGTCTGCAGTTTATTATCCCTTTCTATCGGGAATTTCTGGGCCGCCTCCCCCGGGAAAGGCGTAGTCGCAGTCAGTGGCGCGCCCAAACCCTACCTACATAACATTATTTGTGAATTTTTGAAATTAGTGCTGTTTGTGCGAATGGGCCCCCCCAAAAAAACCAATCACAATAAATGAAATCTAAATCTAAAATTCTAAATTTTAGTATTCGTGTTCTCTCACCTTGTATCGACAGGCCTGAATGACGAAGCCGAGAAGAATACAAGCGACTGGTAGCCCAGCAATGGCGAAACCCAACCCTTGTACCCAGTCCTCAAAGATGTAGTCCCCGTACCCCGCTGCCCCGTACTGTACCCCCGACATGACCAGCATCACCTGCAACAACGGCGCGCGCATTTTAACAACTGTATTACCCAAAAGGAATAAAACAGAATGTTGTGTTAGGCAAATTGTTTCTCATTATTGTAAAGTTTGAATGCTAGCAGTTCTGTGTTTTATTCCATTTTAACTTAAGATAAACAGTGAAAATTAGCTATGTTTTGTTTTATTTGTGCCCACTACAGGATTCGAACATGGGGTCACTGGTGTGACATAAATCAACCTACACCACCCCCTGAGCAATTACACTGCTAAGATGGACGGACCACCACGGGATTCGAACCTGGGTCATTGTTTTGCCAGGCGAAAGCTCTACCGCTGAACTACGGCGGTGGGTCAAACATGATAAAATAAAGCTGTTACGACTGAAACGCTCTCGATGGTTACGAACATTTTGTAGCAACAGCACAGCATTTTTTCAAAACCCAAAAAACAATTTTTTCCCCCTAAATTTAATACAGGATAACATGTATATTGCAAAAAAAAAAAATTCATTTTTAAAAATATGTCGAAAACTTTTTTTTATAGCCATTAAAGAAAAAACGCCAAATCAACATTTTCAGCTCTTTTTCCATTTTAGGTGACCGGCCGATGGCCTGCTTATATATTGGACAGAATGTTAATTTAACGCTTTAATAAGTTAGTCCTTGATGTGGTCTTTGTAAACAAATTAAAAAAAACCTCAAACATAATGTATCATGCATGACAAATTATTTGTATTTTGAAGTGTGTAAGCATAAAATAGGCATATCATTCAGAGTTATTAGGCCTATCACTCAGGGATAACTCTAGTTGTCATCACGGACGACAACTCTTGGCATGTGTTGATGCTACGTGCAGGAACTAAAAACCACTTTTTCAAGTAGGCTTTACGGTCAAATTTCAATTTTTTTTGCTTTGACATGGAAATAGTGCCCGTAATTATCTGTACACAAAGTTTTAGCGAGGGGTCTTATTATTTAATAACAATTATCACGATAAAACCCGCCTTTTCACTTGCCATTTCAGCTACCAGGACGCAGACGTCTCCTTTTGCAAAAACCCCGAAGCTACAGGCTTTCATTAATAATTATTGGTTAAAATTATGTATTTCTGATAAGTTTTCGCTTAGAAATAGCGCGTAATTTGAATTATTTATTTCTGATAAGTTTTCGCTTAGAAATAGCGCGTAATTTCATACTGCTGTTCTGTGGACACACTTTGGGATAACTCTATTCGTCATCACGGACGACAACTCTTGGCATGCGTTGTTGCTACATTTTGTGTTACTATGCGTAAAGTGAAGCATTTAGGCCCTATTTACCATTGATTTGGTTCTATGCTGTTGCTAGAAAAACTTACCCTACTATTTATTTATTTTCCTCGATCAATATTGTTGTTGCAAAGTTGAACAAATTTCTGGAACTATTTCTTTACCGCACTTTCTGGAATTATTTGTTTACCGCCGACGGAACATTCTGGATCTATTGTATATCGGGTAGTCAACTAGTCGAACCATGTAGCCATTCTATGACGTAGCACTGTGCGTATTTCAGGTGACAAGTATTTTATTTTAAAAAAATTAAATAAATAAATAATTTGAAAAAAAGGGGGGGGGGGGTGGAGGGGTTAGGGGGGTGTCTTTATTGCGTCATTCTATCATTCTAGAATGTTTCTACATTTTCCTCAAATACCGTAGTTTTTCTTTATTGTAATGATAGTACCAAAGGAGCTCCTTCTGTGCGTTTGTATGGTATTTGCCGGAAAACAATCAGCGTCTTTGGCTGAATAAAGTTGGACAACCTTATAACTACCGACTCCTGCTTTGTTACCGAGTGAACGGGCTGCGTGGATACGAATTCGAGTCAAACAAGATTCAAGCATCGGGGCTGAAATCGACCTTTGCCGTGTAACAAAAGCAGGAGAAGTAGAAGAAGACGAAGAAGAATGTGAAGAAGAGAACAAGGAGATGCAAAAAGGAACCCCACCAACAACAGGCGACAATGACGAGGGAGAATCCTGACAACGAAGACAATAGAAGAAAATGTACAGCAGCGACCAAAATAACACAAAAACGAAATAAAATCTGGGCATACATAGAAAAACGGCTTCAAGATCAGTGGTCTGGAGCGTCAAACAATAGGCTGCTAGTGGACGCCTCGGACGGCTTGAGTTAAATCCTGTATTGGTCAGCGCCTTGAGCAGCTCTTGAGCTGGAAAAGTGCTGCTTAAGAACGATTATACAACTCACTAACTAACTAAAAGAAAAAAACAAAACAAATACCGTAAGTCCTCGGGTTACGCCGGTCTCGACTTAAGTTGTTTCGTGGTTACGACGCTCCTCCCCATAAAAATATAATAAATAATATTACGCGTCGTTCCGTCTTACGCGGTTTAGCGTCATTAGCGACGTAAACAAACGGGAGCTAGTTTAATTCATGTGGTAAGGAATTGGTTTCTCTTCTTTTTAATACTTTTTTTAATGTCATTAACAGTTACAGTACAGTATATAGCACTGTACGTACAGTACAGGTATTTTTCTTTATGTTCCGACTTACGATGAAATCGGGTTACGACGCGTCCAACGAACGGATCAACGTCGTAACCCGAGGACCCCCTGTACATGTCTCAGGGATCTCACGCTGCCACACCCAAAGAAAGAGTTCCAAAAGTGAAAAACAAATATAAACTTCAATAATAAAAACAAAAAAAAGTGGTTTAAATGATACTGACCACTATAGCCAAAGGCGTGATGACCAACCACGTCGCTCGCCAGTACCAGTTAAGTTGAAACCCTAGCATCATCTTGATGTCCGAGCAAAACCGTTTGTTCCCGTAAGCGTAGTTTACAGCCAGAAGCTCAAGCAGGCACACAATCATGAGAGAATAACTGGCGGAGTAGTCGTTGAGTAGCGTCAAAACCCATATGCCTCCCTGTAACCGTTGCAACAAGAGATTGTATGTTTGCGATGATTCAGATAAGAGAATTAATTGATATATCAGTTCATTGGTTGATTTGGTTTAAACAGTACCCTACCCACAGGACCTCACAAGATCTCATGGCCTCTGGCACAAACCCATTCGCTCAGCAACACATTATTTAAGGATGCGAATCTCTATAGCACACAAATAGATACTCACATAAAGGTACCGAAGCCTTCTGTATGGCAGCCTCTTTCTTCTGGAGCTCAATTCTATAGATCTTAAGCGAGGGAAAATAAGAGACACAGAGAAACAGACAGGCAGAGAGACAGAGAGTTTTTACCTTGGTGGTCATGGGTATGCCTAGCAAGAAACCAATCAGATGACACACAAGCCCAAAACTTAGACGCCGACTTCGCAGCACCTTGGGGAACTCGTCCGTGATGGCGCTGATCACCGTCTCAAACATGGCGAACTATCGAAACAGTCCAAACAAACAGTTAGAATTACACTTACATTTCTCGCAGCTAGAAATCTATGACATTTTATTACAGGTACACATCTCTACAACTACTATACTATACTTTAAAGTGTGAAAGCAGAACAACTGGTGTTTAAATGTCACCCGATTGATCCCAACCATTAATAAGGTTTAGGACAGAGCAACTGTAGTGTACAGATGAAGATTTTCTGCAGCAGCACACCACCATTCAAAACCATAACTTTCAGAATGCCACTCTATTACTATACTATTACATTACATTACATTACATAATTGTTGCTTTAGGTCCAGCGGACTCTTCCGAGCCAAATCAGGACCGGACAACTCCCAATCCGCATAAAAGATCTGCTGAAACAACCCTAATGGGAAAACTGAATGCCCTCCACAGCCAGTCACTTTACAATAAAGACAACCCACGCAGGGGACGGCTGAGGCTTCACCCCAACTTATCGAACCCCCGTTTACAAAAATAAAATAGAATACAAACATCATTATAAATTATCAACAAAACACATACATATAAAATGCCTACAATGCTAAATAATAACATCATAAGAAGCCCTAGTGACCACCTGGCACAAAGCGTCCAATATTCCCAAGCTGATCCAACAGACCTCATACACAAACAAGGAGTCTTGTCCCGGAAGAGTTTTCAAGAAAAAAGGTAGGAGACTGGTCTAGCGAAGAAGACGATAGTATAGCAGATTGATAGAACAGAGCAGGAATGAGAAAGAGCAAATGAGAAAGACAGCGACAGTGGGAATTTAAAGCACTAAATTTCCAGAAAGTGTGGATACTATTTATACTGAAAACCCCCGGCACCCCAACGGGGGTATTACTATACTATACTATACTATACTATACTATACTATACTATACTATACTGTGCTATACTATACTTATACTATACTGTACTATACTATACTATACTATACTATACTATACTATACTATACTATACTATACTTTGCTGTGCTATACTATACTATACTATAATATGCTATACTATGCTATACTGTGCTTTGCTGTGCTATGCTGTGCTATACTATAATATACTATACTTTGCTGTGTTATGCTGTGCTATACTAT
Source organism: Oncomelania hupensis (assembly GCA_036898135.1). Taxonomy (NCBI): domain Eukaryota; kingdom Metazoa; phylum Mollusca; class Gastropoda; order Littorinimorpha; family Pomatiopsidae; genus Oncomelania; species Oncomelania hupensis. The sequence goes on along the minus strand of CM072518.1, from coordinate 48,136,601 downwards.
ATTATACTGCGCTTGCTGTTCTATAATATACTATACTGTGTTATACTAATGTGCTATGCTATGCTATACTATACTATGATATACTATGCTATACTGTGATATAATATACTATACTGCACTATACTATGCTATACTATACTATACTATAATATACTATACTATATTATACTATAATATTTATTTAATGAATTTATTTATTTAATCACTTTTATTGAACGCTTTACCAGATCAAAAGCTGCTCAAGGCGCTGGCCAATACAGGATCTAACTCGAGCCGCCCGAGGCGCCCATTTGCAACCTTTGGGCGCATAGTCTGACGCCCAGACGACTGAGCACAATCCTTGGCGATCGGGGATGAGGGGAAGGGACCTAATGCGTGCTGGGTGTATTTGTGTAACCGACACTCACCCGCCTAGGACATGAGCGTCAGGATCTTTAAAGTCCGTGCGATGGAATGCGTGCGTGCACAGACTAGACCTCGGTTTATACTCTCATCCCAAGGAGTAGGAGCAGTGTCTGAGTGTAATTTAAAAAAATTATTATTATTATTATTATTATTATTATTATTATTATTATTATTATTATTACTATTTTGACTATTATGCTCCTAGCCGTTAACGAACTTTGAACCATTGGTTGTACCATTGAGCCAATTGCGCTCCCAGCGCATAAATAATACCTAAATAAACGCGATACCTGCTAATTCGGCCACTCTTTGAGAAGCTGTTGAAAACTCTGAAAACAGGCTATAAAAGAACTTTAAATACATGTGATTTGTAAGAAAAATGTTTCCTTTATTGAACGCTGGATGATCACATAGAAGAAAAGAAAAAACAAACAAACTATTACTCAATATTCCCAATGATGATTGCCCTTGAAAAGTAGACATTATCACACCGCTTTACGTTCCTTTTTTATGGTTTAGGTTTCTTTTTTTGCACATACAGTAAATGAAAGATTGATTGACTGTGTTACGTTTAAGACGCGCACGATAGTACGTTTGAGACACGCACGATAGATCCTATCGTTTTGTTTTGCAAAGCATGCAATAACAGAGTGTATTTACCTTTGATTTGATTTTGCGTTGTAGTTATCAGTACAACTTATGTTAATCTGATGAATAAAACTTGATGCAACAACAACAACAAAAGTAGTTGGAAGAAGCTTTGTATAATGCTGATAATTTTCGTTGGGCGATATTATTGGAGAAATTTATAGGGTTGCTTGTTTATTATCGATCCAAGCGTGTAGATAAATCTAGTGGTAGCTTAGTAACGAGATGCTTATAACCTAAGTAAAGTTATATGACGTAATGCAGTTCTGATGACGAATTTTATTCTGATAGGCTGTAATTGCGTCACGCTGGAATGTTCGAATATTCTCTAGAGTATAGAGAGACTATATAAGTGCCGCACTGTTTCAAAAGAGTTAGTAGTTAGTTTAAAGAAAAAGTGGAAAAAACGATTGAGCGATTGTATGCAGTGGTTGATGTACGCTAAATAAAGTTGGAAAACTTCAGACGACGACATCTGCCTTGTTGCTGAGTGAACAGGTTGCGTGGATAAAGGAATCTGAAATACACTTATCAGGATTCAAGCATCGGGGCTGAATCAACTACTGATTAAAAAAAACAACAGTGTAACAGACTGACTGATTGATTGACGAATTGATTGATGTTCCTTTTTAAAAATGTATTTATTTATTTATTTATTTTAACAAATATGATTTGGTTTCGCGTTTTGCCAATTTTTAAAATTCATTTTTTAACCAGTGTGGGGATAAAAAGTACATACTTTTTTGTTGTTGTTGATGGGGTAATAAAGATTTATTGAATTGATTTGAAATTGGTTGCGGCTTGAAAAAAAATTCTTGTGATCAGCATTAGCAAGTATAGGATGCAGGGTAGAAAGAGAGAGAGAGAGAGAGAGAGAGAGAGAGAGAGAGAGAGAGAGAGAGAGAGAGAGAGAGAGAGAGAGAGAGAGAGAGAGAGAAGGGCGTCTCACCTCAGCCATTATGCAAAATAAATAAAGTAAATTTAAAAAATGAACCAATGAAAGAGAGCAGAGCATTTAGCGGAAGTTGTACTGATAATTAGCCTATAGCTAAACATAAATCGCGTATTAATACAACTCTTGTGATGCACAAGGTGAAATGGGGATGCACAAGGTGAAATGGAGGGCGACTGCTGGAGCCTTGTAGTCAAATGTTAAAAAGCGTTGAGGTCCAATTATAGAATGAAACTTGGCAACGCGCCGTTGAGTCTTCGACTATTCCAGGGCCAGCTGATCGATTAACTATTGCTATAATGTTAATTTACCTCCGTATACAAACATAAGCCCTAATTGAATATAGCCTCTCATCTGTGCAAGGTAATATTCTATTGTTCATACTCTCAAAACTAGTGTAATGAATGGAAACGTGGTTTTAATTGACTGTGTATGATATGAGTGGCTCTGTCGGTCAAACGAAACCTTCTGTAAATTTGTTATTCCAGTGTGAGTTCGTGTTAGTAGTGAGAGAGCTAGAAGGGACTGGTGTGCGTGTGTGTATGTGTGTGTGTTAGTCGGTGTGTGTATGTGTGTGTGTATATAGATGTTAAAAGTATATCTGAGAGTAGGGTTTATTATTGTTAGAATAAATGTAGTTTTAGTACTGGCTACCTTGTGGTTTTTATGTAATAACAAAATTGTTTTAAAACATTTCCTTATTTGCTGATAATGCCGTGTGCTGTACGATTCTCCATTGTGGGTAATAAAGACTGGTTGATTTGACTTGATTTTCAAGTGGCCATTCCTCCCCCTCAACCCCCCCCCCCCCCAAAAAAAAAAAACAAAAAAACAAACAAACAAAAAAAGCATAGATAGAGTACTTGACTGTCGAGGCCAAGGGATACTAGCATGAAGAAGAACAGGAAGGCCCAGACACTGGCAGCTGGCATCCTAGAGATCCCTTCTGGATACACCACAAACACCAACCCTGGACCTGGAACACACAATTTGTTAAAAGTAAGCTACAGTACCAACTTTCTGGAATCTAATGAGGATTATTACCTATCAATAAACCCCAATCCCAGCTCTTTAGGCGAAACACGCTCCTCTTGTGTTCTACACACACTTTTTGGTTCCCGAAATCATTGCTTTTCGTTCACTCCTTTTAAAATAAAAACTACCCCCAGCGATATCAAGTGTTCACGTCCTCCTTTTGACTTTAATGTTTTATCCTATTCTATCCTATCCTATCCCGTAACTCAAAGGTCTTTGGGGCACCACAGATGATCGTTTAATCAGCGTACTCTACCTTTTTCTGTCCTCAGCAACCCTCATGGCTTCGCTCAGTGTCAAGCAAGTCCATTCTCGAATGTTGTCGTCCCATCTCTTTTTCTTTCTCCCTATTCTTCTGCCTCATTGCACCGTGCCTTGCAGGATGGTCTTTGCAAGGCCTGATGCTCAGGTGACGTGGCCATACCATCGGAGTTTTCGTTTCTTCACCACTGTGAGCATGTCATCATGTTGTCCAATGGCTTGTGTGACGGTCTGTCGGACTTCGTCATTGGTAATATGCTGAGTATAGGAAATGCTCAGGAGTCTTCTGTAGCACTTCATCTCCATGCTTTCTATTCTTCGTTGTAGATCTGCTGTGAGGATTCATGTTTCGCAAACGTATAGGAAGATGGAGATGACAAGGGAGCGCAGGAGCCTTACCTTGGAACGTAGACTGATGGTACTGTCATTCCAAATGTGCTTCAACCTTGTCAGGGTAGCAGTTGTTTGTGCGATCCTGAGAGGACTTCCTGTAGGGACCCATTGTCTGATACAATGGCTCCTAAATATTTGAAGCTATGCACTGTGTTGAGGGATTGACCTTGGACTTTGATGTCCGTGTTGATGCCATTGGTGTTGTTAGTCATCATTTTGGTCTTCTCTGCACTTATTTTCATTCCATAGTCACTGGCGGTGGTGTCAAGCTTTAATGTTTTATGGACTTGAATAAAGATGTACTGCTATACCTACACATATATACAGACATTAGACCTTGACCTATAAATCATTACCTTGATACCTTGAAATAATAGATATTATTGGTAAAACAAAAATTTCCTCGTAAACGTTTGGGCGAAGGAGAGACGGAAACGTTATGTACACGTTTTTTTTTTCAAGATAACTTTAACAAATTATAAAGTGAATCTGAGGTTTTTTTACTAGATAGTATGATCATTAGTATTATCTTGAGGGTTTTATCAGGGTACTCCGGTTTAATCTCTCCCTTGAGGAATGATATTGGATGCAGACAATCTAAATTAAAAAAACAACTAAAGTTTGATTATTTTCTTTTTTCGCCGCGTCTTTGAGTTTGAAAAAAAAAGCGCGTAATAGCATCCTTTATTATTATTATTATTATTATTATTATTATTATTAGTAGTAGTAGTAGTAGTAGTAGTAGTAGTAGTAGTAGTAGTAGTAGTAGTAGTAGTAGTAGTAGTTCCTGAGCTTTCGAAGGTGACATTTGCGCAGTTTTCTCTGAAACTAATATACGGATTTATTTGAAACTTGGCATTTACGTGCAAAAGAGGGAAAACCATACGAGATGACAAGAAGTTTGCATATCGGGTGATTTCATTATGATGACGTCAATTTTTTTTTCTAATCTTATTTTATTTCAAACTACTAAATGGATTTTGTTCAAGCTCGGAATGTATTTTACACTTTACTTGTGCCTCCAACGGTAAACCAAACTTGACGTCATTTTACAGACAATTTTAACTTTTATTTGTTTTGTTTTGTACTTCATAATTATGTAAATACACACATGCACACACACATACACACATGCGCACGCACACAACACCCCTCTCCACCCCAATCCCCATGCACCTATATACTAATATACACACATATATACAGTCATATACACATATCTACACACATATCCACACATGTACACTCAAATATACATAAGCTTATGTACACATTATATTCAGGCATGTACCTCTCAACTCACATATACACACACACGCACACACCCATACACACCTGCACACACACACACACACACACACTCTCTCTCTCTCTCTCTCTCTAATTTCTGGTAGAGCAACACTGACGGTGAATTTTGAAAGGGATCCGCGACGCTGACATAACGTGATCTTGGGGCCACTTTAAGGCCAATGGAAAATTCCACTTCTCTTTTACACAATCTGCTACCCGATTTGGTATGGTCTGTGAGGTAGGTATTCAAAGAGTCGTGATATTACCTACTGCTTATACTGTAGCACGTCGAAGTATGTTTATAAATATTTCAATGTACATGTATAGTGTGTGCAGGGGTGGTGGCTTAGTGGCTAGGGAACAACGCTATAACTGTGCTTTTATCGGAAGACGTTTAAATACAATAGCTTACAATACAATACAATACAATACGATCCGATACAGTACAGTTCAACGTTATTAATTATTATAATATTATTTTTTAAATAAAATAATAATAAAATTAAATTAAATAATCAAACAAACAAATAAATAAATAAATAAATAAATTACATTAAAAAACTGTCTCCATACCCTGGCATTTTAACTTAAGACAACTTCATGAAGTTGTGTGAGGAGAACAGTGGAGTGGGACGGGAGAGGGAGATGATTGGGGGACGGCGGTGGGAGAGAGTGGGCGGGTAAGAGTAGAAAGAGGGGGTTGGAGAGTGTGTGTGAAGTTCAGGGGTGCGTGCCTGTATAAATGTGTGTATACATGTGTGTACATGTGTGTATATGTTTGTAGGTGCAAGGGGGTTGGGGCAGTGGCGGGGCGTTGTATGCGTGTCTGTAACACAATCTCACCGCACACACGAATGTACAGTACAGTACAACGCAAGTGTGTTTGGGGTGTGGGATAGTAGTTGTTTTATTATATTTTATGTGTTGCACTATTTATTTTGTGTTTGTACATGTCATTCCTTTAAAGATATTCTACATTTTACATTTACTATGTTTGTGCAGCCGAAAGGCGAATTTCTATATAAATTTCATATACAAATAAAGTCTCAGTCTCAGTCAGACTCAGTTTCCTTCACAGTCGCGTATCTCTTAATCTTGATAATTTAAAACAACAAGTTTTGAATCCAAGGTGCTATAATATGGCTTAGTTGGCATCCTGACCAATCGAGGCCATCGAGTGATAGAAAGCATGGAGCTCGTTTCTTTCTTCTATTATGTTCATGAACGCGGTACTTCGGTCCTTCTGTATTTATCTGGATCTGTGCGCGATTGTAAATGAACATACGGCGTTAAAAAAAAAAGAAGAGAAGACGTAGAAGATTAGTGTATATCTTCTGTTTTTAATAGAAGCTTAATCAGAACCAGTCCGTTGAAATTATGATAGTCCAAAACGTCCAGAAAAATCGACTGGTGGAGGAACATACATGAGATAACCACATTAGTCATTATTGTACAGAGTAAGATAGCCATATTACTCTACAGAGTAAGATAGACATATTACTGTGCTGAGTAAAATAGTCACATTACTGTACAGAGTAGTATAGCCACATTACTGTACAGAGTAAGATAGCCACATTACTGTACAGAATAAGATAGCCACATTATTGTACAGATTAAGAATCCCATTACTGTACAGAGTAAGATAGCCACATTATTGTGCAGAGTAGGATAGCCATATTACTGTGCAGAGTAGGGTAGCCATATTACTGTGCAGAATAGGGTAGCCATATTACTGTGCAGAGCAAGATAACCAAATTACTGTGCACAGTAAGATAACCATATTACAGTGAATAGTAAGTAGCCACATTACTGTGCACAGTAGGATAGCCACATTAGTGTGGAGGTGTGCAGAATAAGATAACCAAATGACTGTACAAAGTAAGATAGCCACATTACTGTGCAGAGTAAAGTAGCAATATTACTGTGCAGAGTAAAGTAGCCATATTACTGTGCACAGTGAGATAGCCATATTAGTGTAAGATAGCCATATTAGTGTGTAGGTATGCAGAATAAGATAACCACATGAGTGTACAGAGTAAGATAGCCACATTACTGTGCAGAGTAAAGTAGCCATATTACTGTGCAGAGTAAAGTAGCCATATTACTGTGCAGAGTGAGATAACCAAACATATTACTATGCAAAGTAAGATAGCCACATTAGTGTGCAGAGTAAGATAGCCACATTAGTGTGTAGGTATGCAGAATAAGATAACCACATGACTGTACAGAGTAAGATAGGTATGCAGAATAAGATAACCACATGACTGTACAGAGTAAGATAGCCACATTACTGTGCAGAGTAAAATAAACCACATAACCATGCAAAGCAAAGACACCTTGGCCAATAAACACTCCAAGCCATTCATTTGCGAATGGACCAGCGCCTTGACTCGCTGTTGAGCTTGAAAAGCGCTGTATAAGACCAATACAATAAAACAAATTATTTAATTAATAAAATAAAATAAAATAAAATAGGAGCTAGTTTCCTATGCCGAATGTCGTGGGTTCGTACCCCGCGTGGGGCGGACTTACGTGACTTAGGTACGAGACTTTTCAGGGTTTTCTCCTGGTACTCCGGTTTCCTCCCTCCCTTCACTAATAATATTGGATGCAGTCAATCTAAATGCCACTAATAAAAATGTATTTCTGTTCCGACTTCCATAATAGCGGTCTCTCCACATCGCCACCCTTTGAGTTCTATTGAAGGGAACGCGCGCGTTAGCACCCTGTATTATTATAATTATTATTATTATTATTGCGCTCTCTGGTCATCTCCATTTTCCTATATGCTTGCGAAGCATGGACCCTCACAGCAGATCTCCAACGAAGAATACAAAGCATGGAGATGAGGTGCTACAGAAGACTTCTGTGCATTTCCCATACCCAACACATCACCAACGACGAAGTCCGACAGACCATCACACAAGCCATTGGACACCACGATGACCTGCTCACAGTGGTGAAGAAACGGAAACTCCGATGGTATGGCCACGTCACCAGATCATCAGGCCTTGCAAAGACCATTCTGCAAGGCACAGTGCAAGGAGGTAGAAGAAGGGGGAGACCGAAAAAGAGGTGGGAGGACAACATTCGAGAATGGACTGGTTTGACACTGAGCGAAGCCATGAGGGCTGCTGAGGACAGAGAAAGATGGAGTATGCTGGTTAAACGATCATCTGTGGTGCCCCTACGACCTTCTGGTTATGGGACAGGATAGGATAGGATAGGATTATTATTATTATTATTATTATTATTATGATTATGATTATTATTATTATTATTATTATTATTATTATTATTATTATTATTATTATTATTATTTTTTTTTTTTTTTTTTTTTACTACTACTACTACTACTACTACTACTACTACTACTACTACTACTACTACTACTACTACTACTACTACTACTACACCCGATACACATCTATTCAGACTCCTTTAAGGAGTCTGACAGAGCCTAGGCCAGGAGAGGTTTAACCAGTCATGGCAGCAATTGGCACACTCTGCTAGATACCTTAAAGGGGTAGTAGTAGTAGTAGTAGTAGTAGTAGTAGTAGTAGTAGTAGTAGTAGTAGTAGTAAGCCTAGTAGTAGTAGTAGTGAGCACTGCTTTGTTTGTATAAGCTTGAAGCTCTATAGTCACGAGAAAAGCGCAATTTCACTGCAGTGAACTCATGAAAATAGAAAAATGTAAGTTTCGTCTCCTCTAGGGGACGAATTAGGTCAAACTGTATTAGTTTCTAGGTCAACTGTCTTTTTTGAACCGTTTGAGAATATTTTTTAACCGTTTGTTGACGCCGGATAGTGTCCTCACTTGGTTTCATGCAATTTAAGAATCCAAACAAGGCAATTGGGTTTTTGAGACGGAAAGAGCGGAATATTGTAGAGCAACATTCTGTATATATTTACAGTGAAATTGCGCTTTTTCCGTCACTATAGCGCTTGAAGCGTGTAGGAAGTAGCTACTACTACTACTACTACTACTACTACTACTACTACTACTACTACTACTACTCCTTTAAGGTATCTAGCAGAGTGTGCCAGTTGATGCCATGACTGGTTAAACCTCTCCTGGCCTAGGCTCTGTCAGACTCCTTAAAGGAGTCTGAATAGATGAGCATCGGGTGCTGCACCACCACTACTACTACTACTACTACTACTACTACTACTACTACTACTACTACTACTACTACTACTACTACTACTACTACTATTTTATTACAATTATTAAACTAGTCGAAATAGTTTTTTTTTAAAAATAAAGCGTGAAATGAGAACAAGACAGTGGTGTTTAAATGTCCGCCGATAGGTCCCAACCTTTCATAAGGTTTAGGACAGAGCAACTGTAGTGTAAAGTTGAAGATTTCCTGCACTGTGAAAGTAGTCTTCTAGTCTCAGCTGCTCTGTGTGCAACCGCTTA